>JASCZW010006973.1:0-77311 GCA_034211315.2 Aedes japonicus | reverse complement strand
ATGTTATTAAAGTTTAAAAAATGTTCTTCGTTGAATATATGTTCAGCTACTTTTAATTTCAAAATGGTGTATAATTCCGTTGTCAGTGTCAATGTTTGCTTTACTGACTTCTGCAATGTGCCATTTGAAACGAGTATTGAGATAACGATTAGTTTGTTCAATGTAAATTTTTCCGCAATGGTAACAAGTTATTTTGTAGACCCCGAATTGGCTTAGACTGTTGATGGGGTCTTTAGCAGAACCTAAGAGAGTTTTGAGTTGATTATTTTCACCAGTTAAAACTATTTCAAAGCCAAAGTTCCGCAGGATTGGTCGTAATTGGGTAGTGTGGTTATCGTATGTAATTGCCATTCTTTAAAGTTGGGGTTGTGTTTCTGTCAGTGTGGTGAGTGATGGTTTGTATTGTTCTTGATTTTTTTTTTGTTGATTACGGTTTGTTTTAGTTTTCGGCCATTGAAGTGTGCTATGTCAAATATGTATTCGAGTATATTAGTTATACTGTTTGGACTTATGTCTGTATTCAGTGTATCATGTGATTAAATAATGCTATTTTATATTGGTATGAGTGATTAGACGTACGTGGTATTGTACATTATGTATTTGTTGATTTTCTGTAAATTTTAAATGAGAGTTTAGATTGTTCTTTCACTACAAGCAAGTCCAAGAATAGTAATTTATTTACATTAAATGTTATGTTATGTATTCTCCGTGCGAGGAGTAACGATTATGATGTAGAAGGAGATGTTCGCTCATCACCATGAGGCACCAAGAGTGAACAACAATGTTTTTGGCTAGAATGAAAGATGTGAAGAGAAAGTGTTGAAAGGTCCGTCAGAGTGCGGCAGGTAGGAAAATTAACAGATGTTTTTGAAAATTGAGCGAAAAGGCATGTATCCAATGGTACTCGAACCATGGACGTCAATCTTTGCCTAACATCCCACTGCGGGGTAGGTTGTAGCGACGGAACAAGTCCGCCACTTCAACAGGCAAAAATTGACGCATGGAAAGACGCTCATGTACCACTGTGGCTTGTATAGTTTATTCTTAGCGATCTATTGTGTGCACTCTGTTTACTGATGCGCACATGGGAGAGGAACTCTCTCCTTTTTTTTGGGTTTGTTTTGATTCGCACCGACTGACGATCACTAAAGTTTTTTTCGTCGTCTCCAACGTAGAGACCTCGGAGAGAAACATCGTGAAGCGATGCGATACTGGTCCTACCTGCCGCACTCTGACGGACCTTTCAACACTTTCTCTTCACATCTTTCATTTTAGCCAAAAACATTGTTGTTCACTCTTGGTGAACATCTCCTTCTACATCAGTAATTTATTGTCATATTCAATTTCATAAGTTAATTCAATGTTTTAATGTAGGTTCTTTAATGTTTTAAGGGTGACAGCTAAGAGATCTTTTTTTAAAATGCAGATTACATCATCAACGTATCCACACCAAACGGTCAGTAGTTGATTTGTATCTTGTAATTGTTTTTCTAAATTTTCCATGAAAATTTTGCTCAGAAAAGTGGAAAGGGGGTTAGCCATAAGAGCGCCTTTGAATTTTTTTTTAGTTCTTCGATTATCAAGATTTTCAGCCCTGGGCTGGTTCGTCTCCCGCCGTACTCAATCAAATACCATTTGTGTATCTTTGTAACTTGTCTGGGGGTGAGATTCGAACTCGTGACTTTTGGGGTGACTACGCCGGGGTCGCCCCTGCTTTTGAAATGTTTATAATGTTCGTTTCTGAAATAAAAATAATTTTGTTCCATGCAAAGTTGGTAAGTTTTATGTATGAACGTTCTTTTTTCTTGCATGCCCTGTCGTCATTTTGAAAGGGTAACCTATTTTCTAGTAAGTTTAAGGTATCTTTCACTTGAATACTAGGAAAGAGGGATACGACAAAAGATACTCAAACTTCATCTTTCTCTATGTCTATGTCATGGATGAGCTCTGTGAAATGTTGTGAGCTTTTAATTGATCGACTGAAAAATTGTTTTGGTTTGTTTTCGAATGCGTTAACTAACCGTTTTGCTATTTTATGGATGGGTGATTCTATCGCTGAAATGGTTTCACGCATTTCATAGCCAGGTTTGTGAATTTTCGGAAGAGCTTTTATTCTAGGAAAAGAAGGATTTGATTCTCTAAGATTGTTAATTACATTACCAAATGATAATTTGCATTCTTTGAGCGTTTTTTCCACACGTCTTGTCATTCCCGGAAGAGGATTTGATCGCTCTTTTCTGTAGGATCCGATATTGAATTTGTCTATCATGACGTTTTCATAGCCTTTTTAGGGAATGTCCATTAATTACGTCACGCAAAAATTGACTTTTTATAACCCCCCCCCCCCCCCTTGTCACGTTTTTTGTATGGACCTTCAAATTTTTTTGTATGGATCATCACGTTTTCTCAAACCCCCTCCCCCCTCCCCACTACTGCGTGACGTAATTAATGGACCTTCCCTTATCTATTATTACTGTACAACTTCCTTTGTCTGACCTCAAATTGTAGACCGGGTTTTGTATTAATTCTTGGAGTATGTTGTGTTCTTGTGAGTTTTCTTTGTTTTGTGTCGTGTTTGGGTTTTTGAGAATATTAGCTGTTTCTGTTTAGATTTCTTGTATTTGTGGTGTGTGTAAGATGTTAGTGTCGATTGGTGTTGATTATTTTTCGTGTGTTGTTAGGATTTGAATTCATCCGCTCCAATGCTGACGGTAAATTGCAGAGAATTTTTCAACTCGCACATTGCAGCCACAACAAAAGCAACCGGGCTGATGAAACAAGAACAATGCAAATAGATTATAATGCCGTAGATAAGAAGGCTATCGCGTGAGCATACAATACTATCAATAGTCCCAATCGAAATCAGAAAGAGAACTCAATGAATAAACTTTATAATACAATAGTTCGTAAATGTTCAAACAGCTTGAGAAGTTTTCCGGGCTGTAATGTTCACACATTTTTAACGGCAAATAATTAAGATGTGTTCATTTAACTTTTCATATTTTTTGTTGGTGCATGAAGCACGTAATCAATTATAATGTTTGAAAATAGGAAATAACCTTCTTACCATCGTGCAACCCTAGGAGTGAGCAATTTATGCTAGAACCATAGATGTGAAGAGAAAGTATTGATAGGTCCGTAAGAGCACTGCAGGTTGTGAAAATTTAATGGATGTAGTTGAAATTGTGGTAGCTAGGCAAGAGATTGTCTGCTTGATCGGATGCCGCCTTTCAAACATGCACAAAGATGAATTGCGTTGTGTTGAGATCAGTTAAGAAACATATTTTCTATTTATTTACGTTAATTCGCTTGCTACTGTTTGAACTCATTGAATACTACGACCTGCATTGGATATACCATTTATGCCACTCCCAGGGAATGAATCACATTATTTTTTATATTTTCCATCGAAGCTCACAATAATTTCAACCGCATTATTATCACGAAATCCTATTTCCATTTTCCGAAGCCCCATAAATGCAATGTTCCACTCCGAAGCAGATCGACTTGCACTGGAGGCACCTGGTACAAACAAGACACGTACGATGCCGCCAGGGCGTGGGAATCTAATCGCTATCACCCACCATCAAATCAGGCACTTATTTACCACCAGCAGCACTATAAAACTATTATGGAAACTCGAAATGGATACGATTCCATAAATGCTGGTCAGGAATCGGAATCCTTGATCACGAAAACCAGAAACGCTCCAATAGTATCGCCAACTCGGTAACTGGCTGTGTGAATTTGAAAAGCTTAGCGTCGTTTCGACATGGGACGGCACTTGCAAACAAGAACAATCAACAGAAATAAATTGCACCCCCCCCCCCCTCGTTCTTCCTTATTCCCGGCGAAGATTCAGCTGCCATTGCAGGTGGGTTCTCGAGATGGTTAGAGCGCATCGTGTCAGAAGCGGTTTCACCACCGGCTCAAATGCTTCCGCTAAGGAGCTGCAAGAAAGTACGACTGCCTGATGTCGGATTATACATTACTGGCTAACAATCAGGTAACGATTGAAAAATAAATAGAACACACCGAGAAACTGATGGGGTGGGTGGGTTCTTCCTTCCACGAGCAGCAATGTCTCGGAAATGGATCGGCAGGGATTGCATTCTACTCTCATTTGCACGATATAAACACGTCCTTCACGCCCTCATGGGTTAGGCTGTGGTTTACTTTTCCACTTAAGGAGCGGCACACCAAAATCTACACTGCGATGGAAATTAATTTCCCAGCTGAAAGACATTCAATTAACACGATTGTGTGGGACAATGTTTGTCTTACGAAACAGCTCAGCACTTAAAAACAGGGAAGTCTGTAAAGTTCTGAGCTACATAATTTGTTGCAAATGTTGTCGACTGCCGCACCGCTGTTCCTATTTTACTGCCCTGCATTTATTTCGTCGTTCAAATATATTTCTTTTCAATTCTTTTCTACCTTCTATTGTTGAAATCACTAGAGAGATGCAGCTGAATGTCGTGCCATGCACTACATGGGGAATCATTTCATGCATTAGAGAGTACTTCCCGGTAGATTCCGCAAAATATACTCCGGGATTTTCGTATTTGGTTATACTTCAAGATCCGGGAAATTGACAGTGATTTCTTCTAACAAAAAGGCTTATTGCATATAAGTACAATGCTACGATAAATACCGGTTAGACTGACTACGTCCTCAATTTCAAAATTTTCCTTTTAAATATCTGAAGTTGAGTTTATCGAACCATTTTTACGATGACGGCATTTTTTTCATTTGGGGCTGATTTTTCTGAATAACAGAGTTCCTCCATGATGCATGTATCACAACCTGAGTGTTTCTTTTTGATAAACTTATTTAAATCTACAAGCAAAATAGAATCACTTTAACAAAGCCAAGTTTTCTTTTAGTATACATCACTTATGTTTGAACCAAAATTAAGCTGTAGAACTGATTAATTGTGGTCGACTCGAGGTTAATAATGTATAACAATTTGACGGATTAAAAGAGAGCGGGAATTAAGAGCATGGTTTTGGATTGGAATCTTAAACAATGGCTATCCGAATGCCACGCTAAAAACCAGGCAACTGTAAACTGGTAGAAGGCAATACTTCCGAGCACTAAGCCAAGGGGAGAAGTTTGCTTCATGGCACTTAAAGAAATAAACATACCATGGCCTGAAATTCTACTAGGTTTCATTTCACAAAGCGTGGAGGACTCGAAGGTATACTTGCCGTTTTAGACGGTCAAAATGAAAAATTGGTGGTTGAAGCTTGGAAAATTCTGAAACGATTCAGGAGGAGAGCTACGCAACTGTCCGGTGGCAGCAGGAGGGATTTTGTGCCGGAAGATCTTGTGTAGACCATATTGTCACGCTTCGAATCATTGTGGAGCAGGTCAATGAATTCCAAGAGTCCGTCTATTCATTGACTACGAAAAAGCTTTCGACAGACTCAAGCACGAAAATGTGGGTGGCGCCCTGAGACGCAAAGGAGTCCTGGATAATTCGTCGTTCCTCACCGTAATCGACGAGATCATGAGAGATGCTATTGACCGTGTACCAAACCGTGGGCTGTTATGGTAGCATATCACTGAGGAGTACCTCAACGACTTTGTTTTGGTTGATGACGTTGCTTTGTTAGCGCAACGGCGCTCTGATATGCAGAGCAAGCTCAACAACCTCGCCGAAAGCTCATCTCCGGCAGGTCTCATCATCAATGTCAACAAGACTAAATCGTTGGATGTCAACGCGGACAATCCTTTCCATTTTACGGTAGTAGGACTAGCAGTGAAGCATGTCGATAGCTTCCAATATCTTGGCAGCCAGATAGCGTCAGGCGCCGGAGCCAAGACCGACATAGGTGCTCGAATCGAGATGGCTAGGGCTGCTTTTGCGAGTTTAGGAAATATATGGAGGTCAAACCAGATAAGTCACCGCCTCCAAATCCGAATTTTCAACTCAAACGTAAAATCTGTGCTATTATACGCCAGTGAGACGTGTCAGCGGAGAGTACTAAAAAGCAGCAAGTCTTCATCCACCGATGCCTGCGGTATGTCTTTCGTGTCTGGTGACCTCACAATTGGATCTCAACTGCCGAGCTCCAACGTCGATTCCAACAGAAACCGATATAAGTGGAAACTCGAGAACGAAAGTGGAGGTGGGTCGGCCACACGCTACGAAGGAGCGGAAACGAAATCTGCAAACAAGTGCTTGATTGGAACCCAGCAGGACATCGCAGCAGAGGCAGACCCAGGGGCTCGTGGCGTCGGACCCTCAATAAGGAAATAAAGGATGTCGATCGAAATCTGACCTGTGTCCATGTCAACGCTGAAGCGTACAGCCGCCTAGGATGAAAGTCTATCACGTTGGCCCTATGCAACCCTAGGGATGGAAAGGAGACATAAGAAAGTAAGTAAGATACAAGATTAAAGACCGTCACGTTGAAATTGTCTTTACTGTTGATGCTGTTTCTATTAAAACCTTAGACAAATGTAATTTCACTGTGGATTATAAATTCTGGGATGCATATTTGAGGAAAAAAAAGCCTTAACAAAATCAAACAGTAGTGAGAAAAACCATGATCTAAATGAAAATCGAGTTCATGATTTAAAGGCAAATTGTGATTCTGATAAATCTCAACAAAGCCCTGGAGTATTTCGGGGACTCTTTGATGCAAGAACACATCCACCACTGCACAGAATCACGTGGCATCACGAATAACGTTTTTGGTGAGATCCGCAATGATTCTGCAAATTTTGATGGGTGGTCAAAAAGGATGTACCGTTTGTTATCCGCACTCACAAAATTCTTTTTTCAAATTCGAGTTTCTTTCTCATTATTACCAAATTTTGAAAGTGTTTTAATTTCCATTGGTTTAATTATTACATTTAACAACATTTTGTTATTGCATTATTACATCTTCAGAAAATTAGTTTTTTTTTGTTTTCTGTTAAATAAATTGGTGTTGTTGCTACATAACATATGGTTTTCCTTCATGGGAGTGTGTTTTATTTGAAAAATTTGATAATCTACCCTACAACAATAACTAAAATCTAGTTTTTCAGCTGTCGGATGAGGTGATCTCTGGCGGATCTCTGAACCTTTTAAGAACTATCATTTTTCTCTCGCCGAGAGTCTGTAGCTCAGCCAGGCGATAGATCTCAAAGATTCTAGTTCTTGGAGGACAGCTCAGAATCATCCGAAGGATGGTGTTCTAAACCACCTGGAGTTTCTGATGGTGACAATTGGCGCAACTCTCCCAGATTGGCAAACAGTACTCGACCACGGGAAGAATGATTTGTGTATGGACCGATAGCTTGTTCTTGGTCGATAGAGTGGAATTTCTGTTGATCAGCCGATACAGAGATCTCAACACGGTTTTACAGTTAGAGGGTGTTCCGATCAAAATTTGGGTAAACAGTTATGTATGTAAGTCGATCAAATTTTTTATTAATGAGTCAAATTCCTTTTCTTTTTCAATTTCACTTAATACATAATACAGGAGAAATATTCAGCTAAGCTTCCTTTTTACCGAATGCTAATTGCCGGGTCTTTCGTTCAACGCCTGCCATAAGATTTTGTACAGCCACCTTGTCCACTTTATTCGCCGCAGAACGCCAGTTTGCCTTGAACTGTTTCTCGCTCACAACAGCTATTCGAGTCTTCTTCGGGTTCCTCTTGACGATGGCCCAATATTGTTCGATTGAGCAGCGCTCTGGCCTATTGGGAGGGTTTTTGTCCTTGGGCACCACTTGAAAGTTGTTGGCAGCATACCACTCTATGGCTTTTTTTCCGTAATGGCAAGATGTCAAATACGTCCAAAATAGAACGGAACAATTGTGTCGCTTCAGGAAAGGCAGTAGACGTTTTTATAGGCACTCGCTCAGATAAATTTAATGGTTGACTGTTCCGGTCGCAATGTAAACGTTGTTCTTCAAGCCAAGGGTACAGATGGCCTGCCACACCAGATGTGTGGCCGGCTAATCTCAAAATCAAAATAGAGGCATGATGCTACACGCACATATCTTCAAAATGAAGGATGTGCCAATTTTTTTAATGCACGACGAAAGGAAATGTGTCAAGTTTAAGTCGACCAAATTTTGATCGAAGCACCCTTTATTTGATGTATTGTCTACATGCGATTGGAAAAATTACTTGCTATCTAGGGTAAGATCAAGGTAGACTACTTCCCCAGACCAATCAATTTGAGTGTTACAGAGGTGGATTTTGACATTTTGTGGCGGAATGAGTCGAGGTGACTTTGAATGCGGAAACAGAATATTTTGGGTTTTAGCTGCATTGATACAGATCTTCCAGCTGTTGAAGTAATCGAACAGAACATTGAGGCCCTCCTGGAGTGTTCCAATCAAAGCACGTATCACTCTATCCTTGTAGAAGTGTCGTCCGCAAACATCGACAAAATACCACCACCCAGCAGGGGAAGAACATCTGACGTGAAGATGTTGAATAGGATAGGGCCTAATAGGCTACCCTAGGGAAAACAAGCATCGACGTTCAACGTTTCAAAATGGGAATTGTTCAGGAAGACCTGGAATGATCTGTTTAAAAGATTGGTTTTTACGACCTAAACAAGTTAGATCAGAAAGTTGTGTCGATGAAGCTTAAACACCAGACCATCGTGCCAGACATTGTCGAACACCTTTTCGACGTCCAATAATGCCATGGCAGACGTCTTTCCAACGGATCTGATCCGTTTGAGGATGTTAGTTACTCGCATCAGTTGGTGAATGGTAGAGTGATCTTTCGTAAACCCAAATTGTTCCTGAAGGAAGATGTTATCCTGGTTTGTGAACTCCTGTAAACGGCTGATTTCAGCCCCATGATGCTACATTGGATTTGCTAAGTTCGAGAGTGAATGATGTGT
Source organism: Aedes japonicus (assembly GCA_034211315.2). Lineage (NCBI taxonomy): Eukaryota > Metazoa > Arthropoda > Insecta > Diptera > Culicidae > Aedes > Aedes japonicus. The sequence continues at coordinate 68,450 of JASCZW010006973.1, read as the reverse complement.
CGCAGAAAATCGGATCCTTGCAGAATCGTATCGAACTCATCATATGCAGCATTCCATTCAAAAACGGCGAAAACCTACACTCGACGCTCTCGGCAATCGGTTAACAACAATGAACGACACGATCACGATGGCGCGAAGCAGGCGCATTAAATCCGACAGAAATTCGGACAGCGACGGCCTTATCGCTGTTGAATTCGCTCGGAAGGCAACACGGGACGAGTTCTACAGTGCGTATCTACGGAAACAAGATCTCAGGCTGAGGCACATTGGGCTGGATTCGGATCGGCGGTGTATATCAACGAGAACTTTCCTATAGAAGCGCGCAAGCTTAAGTCGACTGCGCTACACCGGAAGAAGGCGGATAAGCTGGTATTGGTCTACACTAAGGATGGAATCATCTATGTGAAACCTGCAGCTACCGGGCCACCAATTGCCATACATTCCGATGTTTATGTAGTATTGTTTTAAATTGTAACATTTTGAGTTGAAAATTGTGTGTCGAAGATATTTGTTTTCTGCTCCTCCGTACCTCCAACACATAACCACACATCTGTGAACATTCTACAGCCTACAGTGAGTTTGCGAACCCTATTTTTAACAAACCACCAGACGGAATTCCTAATGTATATTGCTTTTGTCCATTTCCTGCACAGATGCAAAGAAACATGGAATTTTCTGCGTTATCTATTGCACATAAAGGTGAATTTAAGCAAAATAACGCCAGAATCTAGTCTGTTTAATAAAAGATTGCAAACGATTTCGTTGTTTACGATACTTTTTGCTTGATACTAAACGAGGGGAGATTTTACGCGCCAGTTTAAATTCATTCTTTTAATCTGTGTAGCACATCAGGTTAGTGTTGTCAATATTTGCAATCTAGAGATTGTATGCTTGCTGATGCACCTTTTTGCGAACATTCATCAAAAGAATCGGCACAGACTTCTTCGGAACAAGTTTAGACACTTTCTTCCAACCTTCATCAAACGGTTCAATGGTATCTGCCGACAAATGACATGTTTCCTTCGTCAATGCCCAAAATTCTTCAATCAGTCCTTTGGAACGAATGAAACATTCATGCTAGTATACTTCTCTACAGTTGATTCCACGCAAGGGCAAGCCTCAAGATCTGGCCAGAAGACAACAGGATTGTTGTGGCTTTGAATCATGGGTAGAAGCAGTTGTGAAAGGATGTATGTAAAATCTCACCACAGCCACACATAGCTTGCTAGACCATAGCTTTCGTATCAATCTTTTTGACTTGGATAGATAGCTCAGACTTGCTCAGCAGTTCTCCTTCATGCACCGTATAATACTGTGGCTCCGGCAAGGATTTGCAGTCGAGCTTCACGTAGGTTTCGTCATCCATGGTTGTAATTCCAAGTAAGCATCGTATCGTACAACTTCCGAACTCTGGGCCTGATCGATGCTTCTCGTTTCGGATTCCGTTTCGGCTGCTTCTGCTTCTTATAGGTGCGAACATTCAAACGTTCTTTGGCACGATGAATATTTTTAAAATGCCAAATATTTGGATCCGCTGTGAAACCTCCTTCTTGTGCTCGATTACCTTCATTACAAGTTCATCAAAACGAGGTCTAACAGGACCCCTTATAACAAAGGACTACGATTCTCTTTTCTATACCGAATGTCAATTCAAAAATAATGTTGAGAAATGAGAGCGTTACACTAAAGTATAAGTTTTTTAAAGGCTAATAATTCTCGTTCAACTTAATACAGCAACTTCATTCATATACCATTTGATTAGGAAAATTTACAAATTATTTTCATTGAAATTACAATTAAGTGCTATAAGTAGCACAAAATTTTACTTAAAAATGACCTACCTTTGCTCCCATAATCTCCTTATGAACATAACTTACTTTTGCTCCCATACTCCGTATGAACAGGTTGAAAATATGTTTTCCCTATCTGGTTCCTCAAAACAGGTAGCAAATGTTTCAAATTGTCTTCTTCTTTTTACTTAATTGAGTTTCAGTCCATGTTGATCAGAACTAGCTCATCCCTCAAGTGCAAAATTATTTTGCTTTATTGCCGGTGTCTGATTTTATAACTGAGGCCCGTTCCGTCTTTAGAATTTTACTTCGTACTGTATGTTCGTGCCTCTCTTCATCCAGGGCTATGCTATCAACGCTAGTATAGAGCACGCAAGATGAACCGAAATGATTTCAGTTGTTGACACAAGCTCTCCGCTGGTTCGGACAGGGCTATGTCCACCCGCCACAGTCCGCCCGGTTGTGATAAAGGAGACAGAGTCTTGCAAGACCGGCTAATCGGACAGTTACCGGTTTTAATGTATACCTAATGCGATGATTAAACTTCGGGCCACTGAAAACTGGTCATTCGTCCCTTATAAAATCATTTCGGCCGTGTTGCGTGCTATATACTACCGTTGAATAGCATGGCCCAGAAGAATGAGGATCACGGGAATGTAGTATGGAGCAAAATTCCTAAGAAGGGACGGGTCCAAACCAAAATCACAGAACTATTCTATTAACATTTTAACCAACCGTATGTGTAATGGTAAGTATAAATTAGATGAAATCATTATTACTATAAACCATTATTACTATATAAGCTTGCGGTTATATTCCTGATATAACCCACCACTAATTTTTTTTGACCCACGTTTATCCCGGTACCAACACCGGTTTTTTCTTCACCCATGGATCTTTCAATGTTTCTGTTCAGCACAAGAAATAGCCCATCACCTTTTGTTGTTCAATCTTCCCATTTGCCGTGTCAATGTGGTGATACTATTGGTGGGCTATAACGTGCACTAGCATATGTGGTTCTAAGATTCATTTTATTCTATTTTCAAAGCACCCACCTTCCGTCACACTAAACACGGTTTGATAATGGAAATCACCACTTACAATCATTGCAAAATACGCTTATTAAAGTTCATTTCGTAATAACAGGGAGGAGACCTCTGGCTGGGTTTGAGAATTACGAGAATTAGGATTTACCACGCAACAAAAGCAATGTACATTCAGTACGGGCATCAAATATCACCAATCAATAGGGTAACGGGATGTCAAGTTGGCGTAGCTCCTTCATTCGGCCTATGTATGAAATATGTCATGAATACGAAGATAATTGTCAAATGCATGTTTGCATCGTGATGATCGATTTATTGTGATGCACTTGAGGCATTATAGTAATAGACTTGAGTGATATATGAGTGCTGAACAAATTATCTTCACGATGTTCTACATACCCAGATCTGGCAAAATTTATCCGATATGCTTAGTGATGCGTATACAGATGTATGTATGTATGTAAGGTAGCCACCATCACTTCTAAGACCTTTTCATGTATGCAGCTCCACTTAATAGCAAGATCAAATTGAGTTACAGATTTGTGTTCACAGTAACGCTGTATGAAGGGCCAAAAACGGCGGGTGGACCCGTAAGCAGAGACACTTACGCGAAACCAGCGGAAACATAAGATTCTCCTTCCAACGTTACTATTCAACAAATCAAATAACCCATTTCGCATGATGGCATGTTAAGTAAAGTGCGTTACTCTCGCTGAAACTGTTGGAGAAGAATTCACAGCATCACGTTCGAATCGGTAGGATAGAGAATAATGATGCAAACAGTTCCCTCCTAGACGCCGGTTGTCATACCACTCCATTGTCCAATTCCTACTTGAGTGATACCCTTTAAATATTCATAGTCATATAGTAGTATACAGTAAATGAATATTAAAATGATATATAATATAGTGGATGATATTGTAATGAAAATAACAATTCCATTTCGAATTACAAGTCTTCAGATTGTTGTCCTGCTGCAATTTAAGAAGGACTTACAAATTGTGAACTTAGAGAAAAAAATGATTTGAAAATTATTTGACAACTTGGAATTCCATAGATGATCTGAAATTATATCTATCCATACCATTATATCTATCTATATCTATGTAATTGGCCCCTGCCACAGGTTTCCCCAGTGGCCAATGTGTCCAAATGTCCACTTTAAGCTTATGGAAAGCTTTGTGATGAAAAAATAAGAAGAAACTGGTGTTGCTCGGCATGTTTTGGATGAAAGAAAGATCTGGCCGCATCAAGAACCCTCCAGAAGAACCTGTTCAAGGAGAATCGCCATACCTTGACCATTTTAAGGCCGATTTCTGAGTTCAACAAATCATTCGCTTGGGAAATGTTACTGCTTTTTGCGTATTTACCAGAGAAAAATATTTCTAAGCGGCATGCTGTACAAAATTTAACCAGAAAAAATGTGGAAACCCTAAATATCCCCGGTATCCGGGAACCATAGACATTCCGGTTACTGCATTTTGAAAAAACATTAAATTTTCCGCCGAATGCTATTAAGAAAATTAAAATCTGTCAATATTTCATGCAGTTAGGGCACTCCAAATTTGACCATATATTTGCCTATTCTAGTAATTTTGTCTACCCCCTGTATCTAAGGTCTGTATCCACAATAATCCGGACTCCTCAAAACATGAATAAAAGTTGTTTATTTTAGATTCATGGGATGTGTTTTAACAATTCGTGAAGACAAAACATAGTTATTCGGTATTTGCATAAAATTTTCGAACTTTTCGCTTAACTCCATTAAGGTTTGAACAGACTCTTCAGAAATCATAGAAGCCGCCTTCGTCCAAATTTGCTGGAAGTGATTGTTGTCTTTGATTCCTTGCTTCTTTCCAGAAAGCTTCCGCTTCATCAGAGTCCAATATATCTCGATTGGTCGTAGCTCTGGGCAATTTGGCGGGTTTGAGGTTTTTGGTACAATATTCACTTGATTTGCTTGGTACCACTCCATCAGAGTTTTAGCATAGTGGCATGATGCCAAATCAGGCCAAAACAAAGGTTTTTCTTTGTGACTTTTGATGAAGGGAAGCAACCGCTGCTGCAGACACTCTTTCTGATAGATCTTCTTGTTGATTGTGCCTGTAGTGACGAAAGATTTACTTATTTTGCCACACGTGCAAATTGCTTGCCACACAAGGTATTTTCTTGGAAATTTCGATGCCTTCTTTGTTCTGAAATGCTCAGCTGTAGCATTTTTGGCCATAGCAGAATAAAAAACCAGCCCTGGAATCTGCTTGAAACTCTCCAGGACATCAGTTTCATCGTCCATAACAACACATGAAAACTTCGTCAAATATTTGCAGTACAAACGTCGAGCCCGTGATTTTGCTGCCAAGTTCTGTTTCTCGTTGCGATTTGGAACTGTTTTTACTATATACGACTTAAGTCCAAAACGTTGTTTTGATTTATGGACAAAACCAGGTGACATCCCTATTTTACGAGTCACCGTTCGAATGTAGAGGTTTGGGTATTTCATTAATATAATTTTCACCTTTCGGTCCATGACAGTATCAGCGCGTCCAATGTTTTATTCACTTCTCGGTTTTCTCTCTACCATTAAACGTTCCGAAAATGATTTGAGCACATCGTGAACAGTTAATTTAGGCAAATCCAATGTATTTTCAAGGTCCCGTATTGACAAGTCAGGATTTGTCGTACACCCGTACAAAATTTGCTCGCGCACTTGTTTTTCTATCGTCGCCACCTTGAATACTAAACATGAAATGTAAACATCAATCATAGTTTTTTTCATCATAGACTCTCAGCTATACCACATTGATGATCATTCCTACGTGCAATATTTAAAAAAGTTACAATGATGTGAAGGTGTCCGGATTAATGTGGATACAGATTTTATACATATAAAAATTAATTTCTGTCTGTCTGTCTGAACCTTGTAGACCCGACACTACTGAACTGATTGGCGTGAAATTTTGTATGGAAGAGTTTTTGGGTTTTAGAGACCCCTCTGAAAGAACGGGTTTTCAAACAAATGAAACACATTTTACATAACTCGAGAACTAATTAAGCAAAGGAAACCAGACTTTTCATGTGGGAGTTTTTGGAAGCAAAAAATGTTTCTATGGTATTTTGAGACCCCTTGCTTCTCTGGAAAGGGAGGTTCCCTTCGATTGAAAGGGAGGTTCCCATACAAATGATACAGAAGTTTCTGCGTAACTCAAGAACTAATCAAGCGAATGGAACCAAATTTTACATGTGGAGTTTTCTGGAAGCAAAAAATGCTTCTTTGGTTGTTTGAGACCCCTTCCCTCTCTGGAAAGAGGGAGCTCCTATACAAATGAAACTCAAATTTCTGCATAACTCGAGAACTAATCAAGCATATGGAACCAAATTCGGCAGGTGGAGGTTTTTTAAAGCAATAAATGATTCTAAGGTGACATGAAACCCCTTTTTATTCTGAAAAGGGAGCTCTGATTCAAATGAAACACAAATTTCTGCATAAATCGAGAACTGATCAAGCATATGAAACCAAGTTTGGCAGGTGGAGGTTATTAAATGAGAGAAATGTTTTAATGCTCAAACCACTCCCTCCTATTCTGGAACGGGATAGACTCCTATATAAATGAAACACAATTTTTAGCATAACTCGAGAACCAATGAAACAAATGGAACCAAATTTGGCATGTTGAGGTTTTTGTAGGCCAAAAATGTTTCTATGGTGGTTCAAGACCCCACTTCTTTTAGAAGGGGGGGGGGGGGGGAGCTACCATACAAATTAAATACTCATTGAATGCAAATTTCTGCATAACTCAAGAACTAATCCAGCAAATGAAACCACATTTGGGATATCGGGTTTTTGAAGGTAGGATTTCTATATACATAAAAATGGATTTCTGTCTGTCTGACGCTTATAGACTCGGAAAGTTCTGAACCGATCAGCGTGAAAATTTGTATGCAGGGATTTTTGGGGCTGGGGAAGGATCTTATGGTTGTTTGAGACCCCATCTCTCTCATACAATTGAGACACAAATTTCTGCATAACTCGAGAACTAATCAAGCAATTGGAACCAATTTGGAATGTAGGGGGTTTCGAAGGCAATGATTGTATGGTGTTTGAGTAACTTCCCCCTTCTGGAAAGGAGGGCTTCATTACAAACGACACACAAATTTCTACTAGACATGAAAACTATCCAGCTTTCTAAAATACAAAACGTGTTATTCTCGGGAAAGAAGCATGTTCTGAAAGAAGTTTAAACCCCTTCTTAGTCAAGAAAAAAAATCATTTCTATGAACAACCATGAACGTGCCAGTTCTATTTAATTTTCATTCATTTAATTGCAAGCGTAGTAGCGCTCGCACCGGGTTTAACTAGTAGCATATAAATAATAGTTAACCTTAAATTACGATAAGCTGTTCGGTGTCCGTCCATTGGAATAATAGTTTGTAGTGGATTTCAAAGACACTAAAGTGAACTTAATGAAACGAATTACAAAAATCTCATATTATTTCCTATCATAACAGAAAATTCAAAATGAAATGAGCAGGACAATAAACGATAGTTGAATAAATATATATCCGTAACTTAGCTGGTCCGCATTCATCGAAAGACTTCAGCTGTTGCTGCTTTTGTAGGATTAGGATTTCGAAGATAAGTATTTGTTTTCTTAAAATATCATGAGTATGTTCTCTATGCGTAAGTAAAAAAGTATATTTGGCGCTCACTGGTTTGTTACTCAAATAAGAAATTAGATGTATCAATATCTTGGAAATGCTGAAACCAGAATAGATTCTTTCAAGTTTCAAAGATAAAATTTCATCGGAATAGTCAAACGAACTATCGTGATCTTTTTTGTCACACCATCATGCAGTCATGAGATTTTTTCTCATCCGATTTTGTTTCACAGATTTTTAACTAGTCTACTTTATATTAGCAAATCACTACTATGTATTATATATTTAAATTTTTGTGATGAAACTTACAATTATATCGATAGAAATACTTGTAATAGAGATGACCAAAACACTGTCACCTGCTGTCATGCCTAACAAATTCGATGAGATCTAAAAGAAAATATCCATCTTCGTTTACTCACCTGATGAGCTTTTCTGACGTAGTTCGGTAAAAATAGAGGGTAATTTTTCATTGAAAATAACATTTGCCAGCCTTGGTCAGAAGTGCAATTTTAGAGTGAATGCATACTGAAATGTTGAAAAACAAATTGAGCCTTCGGTGATTGTCACGGTGCGCCCGGCTCTTGAGATAAATGGTTTTGGAATGCAAAGATTTTTGAGTCCGAGATGAGTCTACGTAGTTTATGAACCGGCCCTTATGAGCCGACATTCCATCCATCCTCGCCTCAAGTTTTCGCCTCAATAAATTAGTAGTTGGTTACCTTTTCCATGGTTCAGAACAGCAATCATCTTATTAAGCATTTCTATGCAAAGGTATAACCAGTTGAATATTGTTTCCCGCTCTATTCATTTATGAGTAATAATTAAATTCGTAATCTACCGCTGCATACAACGTTGAGTAAAGGAACATGTGCCCTATCAGTGGCAACTTGTGTAAAATCGATACACACTTTTCTAGCGGTAAATAAACTGGAACATATTAGCTAACGTACCATTTGCATCAAACCGATGAATAATTAATACCACCATCCTGTCCAAGTAATTAATCTTTCTCACTACAAATGCTGCGGTTTTTAGTTCGAAAGAATTATTCCCGTTCGAGCAACCCAGGATAGCATTTCACATTATCTGCCCGACAGTATAGTTCCAGCTCAACCTGATTGAACCGGTGGTGATGCATGAGTGATGGTTATTTTCAGCTCGGTTGGTTTAATTCCGATCCCAGCAGCCTTTGTCCGCATAGCGAAATTTTCAATACATCCAATGACGTATGATGGATGCGTTGAAGTTGGATCCTGAAAGCGAGCCGCCCGACACCTTCACTCGTGCGCACACTGACCATCAATGGTCAACGTTGACGGATTGGGTGTAAAATAATCGCACTCACCACAAGCTCCAATGAACACAATGATTTCAAGGATGCGAAACCGAGAAGTTTGGCCATGGCACGGAGAATAAATTACTGGTTACAGTTTGCCAATGGATACATCTATGTTGAAAAAAGGAGACACCAAGTGGTGATGTATCTGAAAGCTTCCATGTTAATGTATAAGACGAAAATTTTCAAATGCTCCTGAATCCAATTGAAATTCTAATAAAGAGCAGTTTGTTGTATAGTTGACCAAATATACAAAAACACTCAATAAAGCCAATTTCAGCGAAATAAAAATAATGCCCCTATTGTGCTGCTTTATATGTTTCGTCTATCATACATTAAACCATTAATTAAATATTCATTTAAATTTTTTAGAAGTGTTTTAAAATTTTCGTTTTGCACTTTAACATGGGAACTGTCAGATGTATCACCACTCGGTGTCTTCTTCTTTTTTCAACTTTGATTAGTCCATCCTATTCTCAGGTTTTCTTTGTGATCGAAGTATGCATTAAGGAGTGTATCGAAAAGTAGTAATAAACATTCGATGCGTTATTACGCATAAACTACTGTATATATTTTTAGCGTGTAAGCGCCATTTGCTTTGTTTACATGTCAAAAATGATTATTCGGTTCATTCATTTCCGTTGATAAAGTTGTATTCAAAATGTCATGAATTGAATTTGAGACTAAAAGAAAATTCTGCACACTTGGTGCACCGAAAAGGGTGTTACTTACAACCAGATTGCGAAAAGAGTAAATGTTCACCCGGCAAGTGTAAAACGCATCATCGAAAAGTTTGGTAAGGAGTGCTCCCTCAAGGATTTACCGAAGTGGCCGGAAACCGGCTCCAGCAACCCGATTTGGACCAAAAAGTTGTGGATTATATTCAACGGAACAAATCTGCCTCTACTCGCGATCTAGCCAAGAAGTTCAGGACCAGCATCGGAATGATTCAACGAATCAAGCGCAGGAATGACTTGAAGACGTACAAAAGCAGAAAGTGCCCAAACAAACTCCGGAACAAAAGTCTCGTGCCAAAACCAGGGCTCAGAAAGCTGTACAGCTGCATTTTGGACAATGTCGACCAGTGCATTTTGATGGATGACGAAACATACGTTAAAGAAGATTCAAGAACGCTACCGGGGCCGCAGTTTTATACTAAATCTGTTGGGGAACGTGTGCGCAACCGCAGATACGACTGTTGCGATGGAGAAATTCGGTCAGAAGGTGCTCATTTGGCAAGCTATTTGCACATGTGGCTTGCGTTCTTCAATTTTCTATACAAAAGGAACTATAAATGCTGAGATTTATCAAAAGGAATGTTTGAAGAACAGGTTGCTACCATTGTATAGAAAGCACCAGTCCCCTCCTCTCTTCTGGCCAGATTTGGCATCGGCACATTACGCCAAATCCACTCTACAGTGGCTGACGGAGAATAACATCAAGTTCGTAGAAAAGACATCAACCCACCAAACTGTCCCCAGTTGCGACCGATCGAACGCTATTGGGCAATAGTCAAGCGTATATTTAAGAAGGATGGTACAGTGTCCCAAAAACATGACCGATTTTAAGAAAAATTGGGCAGCGGCATCAGGAAGTGCACAAAGGTCACTGTGCAGAATTTGATGGCAGGTGTCAAATCAAAGGTACGGAGCATTCTACAGAAATGAACATGATGACTAGTTTTTCCGTTTGGATCTTTTGTAAACATGTTAAGCTATAATAAACTGAAATAGTATGTTAATTTTAACCATGTTTCATGCCTATTTTATTATTTGGAAGTTTATAACTACTTTTCGATACACTCCTTATGTGTCGTCAAGTTTGTTTTTCACTTTTCGATATCTTTTTGTGTAGAAATTAAGGCTTCTGAACATAAAATGTTAATCCAAAGTCCCAAGTTTTTGGGGAAATTATAGAAGTCGAGTCGGACAACTTCGGCTCGACACTTGTTACTGTCGAGTCGAGCAAAATTGCGAATAATAGAAGCCGACTGAATCTGAAGAAGTCGGCAACCGAACTCGACAGTTGACTGTTGAGTTGAAATTTTTCAAAACGTTATGGAAATATTACACCTTACAATTATTCAGGACCTTCATCAATTTAACTGTCATTATTGACAGTCAAAAAATAAGTTTCTACATTTTCACTTTTATTTTGTGAAAAACATCAATATTTTTGTTATTTGAAAACCAAATTGAGACACTGCTTCAAAGTTGCAATTTGAGTTTTTTTTTCGAAGAAATTATTAATCAATATGTGTACAATTTCAAAGATGATTCAGAAGAGGAGTGATTATCTAGTTATCATTAAATCATTATTTCGTTAAATATTTTACATCCAAGGTTGCTGTATGGATATGCAGTGGCCGATCTCACTTCAACGATTTTATCTCGAAGTTCTCTGACGTTCTGATAAAGCACTTAAATATTTTTCATTGTTTTTAAGTACCCTAAGTGGGAAATGCTTCAGAATCAAGGATCAAATCTCTCAAACGAGGCGAGATGAAAACCAAGGAATAGTAATTCCTACATAAGTTTGTTTCCTTGCTCATAGTACGATGCGAACTATTTGAATCATGGTGTTATACCATATTTTAATACGTCACGAGAAATGCATATGATTCTGGTTATATGAATGATTTTTGTAAGAACTGCTTTTCATCAGTGATTATCTCTTGAATTTCAGGGAAGCTCTATCCTGATCTTCTACAAAACTCTTCGATAAAATTCTAGAAAGTTTCTTCATGAACTTCTTGGCAGTCACTCCTATGTTTTCAAAAACTCACATCTTACAACACAAGTTCACCTTCCTGAAACATTTGGTAAGTTTTTTCCTGAACTTAGTTACTTTCTGAACCTCTGATCCATCCTGAACTGCGAGAATTTTTTTTCAAAAGTTTTGGAAAGTTCTCCAAGGAATTTCTAGGAAAATCTTCTTAAATTTGTTGGAAGTAACTCTTGATCTTTTGAGATGTCCGTTTCTCCGGGAAATTTATTACTGATTTCTGAGAAACTTGAAAGTACCCTATATGTTTCCGGAACATTTCTTCCTATATTTCTCAGAAGTATCTAGCTGTACTTCGAGAAAACCTGGTTCTGAAATTCTGGAATGCTCAATTCTGAACTGAACAAGGAAGCAATCTGACACTTCTGGCTAGTTCCAATTCAACTGTTGGGAAGTTTTCTTCGGAAATTCTGGACTCTACTAAATTCCTGAAATTTTTGAGAAATTCCTTTCGGAACTTTTTGGTTCTCTGGTAAGAGTTTTTCTAATATTTTGGAAAGTTTTATCCATAGCTTATTATTTTTTACCTTCTGATAAGTCCCATCCACTATCCGAGGAAAACCAAAATTTTGATAAAAAACCCTTTGCAGAATATCTAGCAAACTTCCTTTAGATATGTTGGAAGTTTCTTCCTGAACTTCTGAGTAAGCTTCTTCTGATCTTTTGGGGAGTTTGCTCCTTAGCGTTGAAGGGGGCGTTGTTCCAAAATTTCTGAGAAATTATTGCTTAAACTGCTGAAAAGTACGCCGTATGTTTCTAAAATAATCTGTTCTTCGGAGAGGTTTGTTCCTGAAGTTAAAGATGTCGTGATTTTGAAATTCTGAAATATGCTTTTTTGAACTTTGGTAAATTTCTCTAGAACTCCTGAAAAGTTCCAACTATACTTTTGGAAAGTTTATTCCAGTATCTCTGGAATGTCGATTCCCAAAATTCAGTGAAGTGTCTCTTGAACTTCTTGGAGATATCGTCCTGAGGTTTGTCAAAGTTTGTTTCTGAATTTATGATAATTTTTGAGTAGTGCCCTCTATGGGCTTTCTGAACTTCGGGGAAGTTTTTTCCTAAACTTCTGAGAAATCCTCATTTTTAAACATTTTCCTGGAGCTCTGAAATGTTCTCTCCAGATTTTCGAGGAAATTTTCACCTGAACTTTTTTGAAGTATGATCTAGAACTTTGGGGATGTATGGTGATTTTTTTGGGATAAGTCTACTTGAGCTACTAACAAGTTCTCCTTAAACTTCTGAGAAGTTCCTGCCTGATCCTTGGAGAAGTTTTTTTTGAGGAAGTCTCTTGCTGAACTTCTAGAAAGTATCTTCCTGAAGCTCTGATTTCCCATAAATTTAGGAATAATGTCACTTTTTTTCTTCATAAAACTTTTTTTCCCATAACGAACTCACAGCGAAAAAATACCCGTAAAACTTGTTCTTCAGCATATTCCACTTCTTCCATTAATAAACATATTTTCAATTTATGAAAATAACTTCGATCAATCGAAACCATTCTCAGTGTCCGGCAACTCAGGCGTGGCACAATAGTTCTAAAATTTCCATTGACCTTCCGCCTGTCAGCAAACCAAAAATCAGTAGCTACCAAGCAATTTGCGCAAATCAAACCACTAACGTCAATCCTCAATCCTCTGGGCAGCAGTGCCAGTAGCATGTTTGGATAACTGTGGCATTGTCCGGAATAGAACCAACTATGCTGCGTCCAGAAACCGTGATTCCAGCACCCACGAAAGGTCCGACTGTGCCGAACGTAATACCAAATTTATTGATGCGGAAAACGTAAGTATTATGAAGTGATCAATCATCAGCGCGCTTCACAACCATGATGGCCCTGCTGATTTAGAGCAGCAACCGCCAATCGAAATCCAGCGAATGGGTGCAGCGTTTTTCCAGAGCAAATCGTGTCGTTGGTCGGTCGGTCGGTTGAATGCCACCGCTGATGCTTATCATCTCAATGCGGAATAGGAAAAGCCCGTGATATCGAGGGGGATAATGAAAAGTGACGGAATGTAATTTCTGACTATGCTGTGGAAGATTGCGGCAGAGGAGTGATAACAAATAAATTTTAGGCTAAAAGAAAAGCATGACAAATTGGAAGCGGTGGTGACGGGAGGAGTTTATTCAATAAATTGCGTTTGAGATGGTTTTACACTGCTGTTTTTGTTGTGGTGATAAAGTTGATAGGGTTTATGAACAATTCCACATTCAAAATCACAGTATATTGATTTATGGTTGCGCTACTTCATAAAGGTAGCTGGGCAGGATGAATCCTCTTGATTAGTGTTGTCGTTCAAATTGCCATCATAGCATTTTAATTTTTAGTCAGATTTTTAGTTGGGGAATCCCTGTGCTATCAGTTCATCAGTTCATCTCCTCTTCCTAATGGATTGCGAAATTTCTTACACCATACACCTTTATCTGCTGTTTTCTTAAAAAATAGGCTTCGACGCGTAACAAATAGTAGCAGCGATGGTAAAAGCACAATTTTCGCAAAACAGTGTTCAGGCTGGCACACAAGCAATCATGTTTAGATACACTTCAAGCGATAATGATAAAAACAGAAAGATAATCTCTTACTTTAATCTCTGCTGACATTTACTGACAGTCTAGAAATAGCAAGTGACTGTTTAAACCCTGTCTACGGTCAATTTCGAACACCAAAATAATAGCAGCAAACAAACAAATGTATATATAATGCAACAAAACTCATCGTTTATAATAGAGTTGTATATACATTGAAAACAATTGATTAAGATGTTCATCCTTTTTTCTGTAAAATTCTTTGACTTTCTGTAGTACACCCGCCTTCAGGTTCTGTGCCAAATCCTCAGATACGCCCGCTGTGATGATTCTTCATCCTTTCTTGCCTTCATCGACCAAATTTGCTTTCTTCTTAGTTTCGAAGAGGTTCCGCTTAACTTGAGCCCAGAACTTTTGGATTGGGCGAAGTTCTGGACAGTTTGGTAGATTGATTGTTTTTGGACATATTTGTACCTTAAACCATTCCATGGCAGCTTTATCGCGCATTCAAATCGAGGACAAATGAGGCCATAGCAGAGCTGGCTTCTGTTTTACGGTAGCAACCGCTTTGCAAACATTTTTTCTTGTACACATCCTTATTGATAGTGCCAGTAAAGGCAAAACTTTTAGATTTTCCACCATTTTTTGGCCTGCCAAATCAAATACTTTTTCTGGAATTTGGACGCCTTATTTGTACAGAAATACTCGACAACGGCGTTCTTTTGCGTTCAGGTATAAAAAGCCAGACCTGGAAGCTGTTTTAAGTCTATGAGTATGTGTGTTGTGTCGTTCATTATGATACAAGAAACTGTTTGCATAAAATTGGTGTTAAGCTCCTTACAATGCCTTTTTGCAGCGAAATGTTGCTTGACATCACAGTTGGTTACTTTTTCACTTTGTTCGCATTCAGTTCTTGCTTTTGCGTTACTTTTTGTACGTCTGATTCTGTGTTCCCAACTGGGCTGCAAAATGGTGAGTCGCAAAGGAGCGTGCGTCCCCGCAACATAGCTCTGGTCTCACAAATTCCTACCTCATGCTTCCACGGGTCTATAAATGACAAATACCGCCAGCTAAGGGTTGCGTACTTAGCTGGAAGTGCATCCTGGGCACTGTTGTCCTTCTGACTTCAGCTAGATTGAGGAGGTGCGTGTCGAGCGTCTTTTTTTTCTCCTTCTTTTTTTGTGGATTTGTAAAGTTTCCCATTTTGGGCAGTAATCATAATCATATGAAATTTAGAGATCGCAGCAAGCGCTCGCTGGAGACGGTTGGGTTTTCGTTTGCTGTCAAGTTTTTCTCTGGTTTTTGAAATTTGTGATACTTGTGCTAATCATCCCATTTTTAAGTATTATGTTTATCCGGTGACAATTGTGCGAGAAACAACGAAGAAGAGGCCAACGTTTGAATGTGTCTTTGGAGAAAAACTGCATCCAAGCGACTGCTAGGACGGACTAGTTAATATTCAGAAGAAGACAGATTTTGATGATTTGCCGTTCCGAACCAGATCACCGGACCGAGGAGGCATTCAGATAAGTACTTTATAGGATAGTTATTTTGTGTAACCACAGTAAAGGGTTATCTGCTAGAGGGAAAATTAATCAGTGTCCATCTTAACATTCAAAATCACACAAACGACTAAAATGTTAAATCCTGTTTAAATTATAGACTGGCATCAACATGGAATGGTCAGTTCTATGAGATTTATTCCGAGAGTTGGGTTACGTTTGTCGCTTGGTGAGGTGAGGGATGTCGCCTGCAGTGACGTGATTCTTCTGGGTATATCAAATGAAGAGTCACGTCACTGCAGGTGACTTTTCTCGCTTCACCGGGTTGCGGGCGTCACTTCGACTCTCGGAATAACCCTCTATGGTTACTTGCACAGCACTTCGGAGTTAAATTGATGTTTTGAATTACATTTCTTTAGGTAAAGAGACAAAGAGGTAGAACTGTGTTTTCAATATTTAATACGAATGTATATAAAACCATAATCCATTTGACCATGGCAGAGTTAGTATCCAGGGCTTGTTGTTAGTGAAAATAACCTCGAAGTGGATATAAAATACGAGATATTCTAAAATTGCTCTAGCTCTAGCTCCGTTGCAGACATGATCTAACTACCAGACTTAATTTGTCTGATAAATAAGACAGCTTGTTTTCTCATAAGCGTCCGTCGAACCATTTTGGACGGCCGCAGTGAGAATATCACCATGAATATCTTACATGCGCATCGAGAGTTGTAAATTACTAATGCATTCTCTCTTTTCTCTTCTGTCGTATTCTTTTGTACTCTTCCCCTGATGACTACGAGCAACGCCATATGAGGCTAGCATAGCGGGTCTAGATGGGCATCATTTAAATAACCCGGATATCTTGGTGGAAGCAGAACGCTAACCAATCAGACCCCGCAAAGGATTTTCAGACAATTGAGAGGTGGTAAGTTCTCTCAAAACACGGAGCGAAGCAGGTAATTGTTATCCATTTGGTCCCTATATCACTTTATTCTGAACCTACATAAAAAATAATTTAATTTTATTATAAATTATATAACTATATGATCACATCACTTATCAAGGTGAATCCTGATCCATCGAAACCTACCCTACTAACATAAAACATCCTCCTTCCTGTGACCTTTGTGGGAATGCAGAGGTAAACACGGTCCCTAATCAGCAAAGGTCACACTAACTTTCCTTCCCTATTCCCACCTGATTGCAAGGACGTGGCCGGCGCCGTTATTGATTATTAAAGAAATTGAGTCACTGAAACGTGTACAGTGAGAATGGTCGGTTACAGCCAGCCCCATTCGGTTGATTCATTGTGCAATTTCACTGATTCTGATCAATCACGGAGTAGCAACCATAGATACGTGCAGTCAGTCAAGCTAAGCTAAGCTAAGTAATCATAATCATATGAAATTTAAAAGAAGTATGTAATAATGAAGAGAGCGAAATTTCGGACGGAGAATCATCTGATGAGAATAATAAGGGAAAGGAGTATAAACATTGGAAGCAACATAAATAAATAAATAAGACATTAAATGTGATGTGATAGCAGCCACAGTGTAAAAGTGGGATAGAGGAACAGGGCATCTCCGCAAATAAATAATCGAGAGTTGTAAATTGCTTAATTAAAATTGTGATCACATGTTCAAATAATAATGCATAATAAATAAATAAATTATTGAAAAAAAAATACTGAAAAACGAAAAAGTATACCGATTAACAGGTTAGTAGGTAGACCAGGGAAGGTAAGATTATTATAAAGAAAAATACTATACATTACTATATGAACATCACTATATTATACATCAAATAAAAAGGGTTGGGAAGGGACCATCAGAGCAACGGATTGAAGCGATATGGATTGGGAGAGTGGAATTGCCAACTCCCTGTCATTAACATTTCGTGAATTGATGGCGAGCTCTTCTACCCACTCATTGGGAAGTCCTCACGATTGATGGCTTGTTCGACATTAGGTTGAAGGATTCTAGCAATGGAAGGCGTCTCAACTCATTCGAGGCGGAGAATAGGCCTGAATCTATATTGAGTCAAGTTAAAACTAAAAAATCTTAAAAAGCTGTAAAAAACAACATTGAGTCAACGATCATTATAATTTTATATCAAAATTTGGATTGGTGTGGATTACACGTGTTCAATATCTTCAAAATTGTGTCAGTTGATACTGTTCACAACCTCGAAAATTTATAAACTATATCTAGCTTAATTTCTAAAGAGAGTTCAAAAAAGTTCCAGGAGAATTCCGAGAATTAATTTATCAAAAACCTACTGAGAACTTCACGGCAGTTCGACAGAAATAGCCATGGGTAATTTGAGATTAACCTAAATAATTTTCGAAAAATTTTCAGGTATGGCAAAAGAATGTAAGAAACAACAGTATAAGCGTAATTGTATAATAACAAATGCATCTAACGTTTTGAACTGTGAATTTTTAAATTTTCATGTGCAATCTTTAAAATGGCATCAGATTCACCATGTTAGAAGGTTTGGCAAAAATGTAGTTTTGAAACGATTTAAAATTGAATAGTTCTACAAAAATTAATTCTTCGGAAAAATTATTCATTCTTATGATTTTTTCATATTTTTCGGGTTACTTCTGAGCTACTGTCAATATTTCAGCTCAATCCATTCTTTAAGTACTGACATAGAAAATGTCAAATATGACAATTTTGTATGAAAAACTGTAGGTGTATTTAATATTTTCACCACAAATAACCCAAAATAGTCAACACCAATAATGCCAAAATAGAGCCTTTTAATTGTTAATCAAATACTTTAAACAAATTTCGAGAATAAATGTTAGACAACTGTTATAAGAAATGTGAAAAGAATTATTAAGGATTTAATAAGAATTATTAAGAATTTATCCAATTATCCACGGAAATATTAAGAAGCGTTTTAAAAAAATATTTTTTTGGCTCTGTCTTTACTAAATGAATGCAGATGGGAACACACTTTTTTTACAAGCAGTATGTTTCGGATATTTACCTTCGAATTTTATTCATATGGTTTGATTCTTAAAAAATTATAATTATTTTTTTCGACGAGTCCTGCATTGCGGCATCACTGTGCTCGATTAATATAAATATTTGTAGAAAAGAATAGATATATAACAGTTTCAACAGGTTAGCAATATTTTCAATAAAAGTAAGCCTCACACGCGGCAATATATCCCCCTAAATTAATGAATATCAGTTTAGAAAAAGATCCGTTTGGAAAATTAGTCACTCTGGGAATTGGCCTCTGGGAGATGGCCTCGAAAAATGGCGTCTAGAAAACGGCCTCTGTGAAATGAATTCCGGGAAATGTTTTTCTGCAAAACAGTGTAAAACTAAATACCGATATGCAATAGTTTCGAACAACACAATTTTGAAATCAAGGATGGCGGCTTCCGGTTGCCTCACAGTGAAATACCCCCTAATTTAAATCCTGGCAACGCCCATGTCTAGATAATATCTTGTTATAATATGCGGCGATTGAGTAAATTTGACATCCTTACTCAATAAATTATTGAGTTATAAAATACATTTACCCATTTATGGGCTGGCTAAGATCAGCTTATCATATCGTTCGGACTTAAACACCACGAAAGAAATTACAAAGAATAACTTTTATCAGTTACAACCTCTCGAGCGAAGTGGATGTAATGTTGATATATCTGAAATCTCATGGATCTAATAACCGTTAACTATGGTTACCGAAGTGAATATCAGTATTTGAAAGGACCAAGTGCTTCCCTGAGTGAAAGCCAACTTCTCCGAGGACCAAAAAGTTGTCCTACAGCAGGATGGAGCGCCGTGTCACACGTCCAATCGAACCCAACAATTGTTGAACGATAACATGAAGTTTTGGCCAAAGGATTTGTGGCCCCCTAGCAGTCCAGATCTTAATTCGTTGGATTATTCGATTTGGCCATATGTTGGAGCACGAGCCTGCAAAATATCACACCCTAGTGTGAAAACCCTGAAGTCAGTTCCACGCACATGGCAGTCAATGTCAGAGGACTACATCCGAAAGGCATGCTCTGGCTTCCGGCGTCGGCTTGAGGATGTTATTAATAAAAATGGAGGACACATTTAATAAATTTGTTTAAAAGGACTTTGTAAAGATAACTGCACTCGAAAATGTTGATATTATTGCATGAACTAGTTGAAAATGGGATTCGAAAGAAATAGAACAAATTTTGGCATTATTTTCTGCCGCACCCTGTACAACAAATTTGAATGGAACCATTGGTAAGCCTTTAACCTTCTATCCACAAAGCCAGGCATGCTCTGCACGAATTACACAGAACGTTAGGCACCCATGGTTTATCCAGATTCTCCGGACAGATTTAAATAGGTTTTCAACATGATGGTTGCCTTTCTCATTATCATCTCGGTGTACGAGAGCTTTTGAGCAACGAATATGAAGGACGCTGGATCGAACAGTACAGTATGGTCAGCTACAGTATGGTCAGCTCGTTCGCTAAATCTAACTCCTCTCGATTGTGGGGTATAATGAGTTTATTACAAACCAGTTCCCATGAAGGAAGTTTTAATGGAAATAATTTACCAAGCCATTGTACAGGTAAGAGAATAACTAACTGCTGTAGTGACTACAATGGATGTAGAGAAACGCGTAGATTGGGTGTTCAAATGAATGGCACCTGAATAAGACCCTGAACGGTAAGAAAACGATCAAATCTATCCGAAAGCAAGCCTGTAATGCCAATTGTATCTAATTGTTAGTAAACAACGGTTGATCATAGAAGCGAAGCAATGCATACTCTTTGATGGGCCTTGATAATGCGTGGCAGTACCCGAGCAAAAAATGGTATTGTTGCTTAGCAACGCAAAATTAAAAGTTCAATAACTCTGTAAGGAATGATTTCTAGTTTCGCCTCCTTTCGGGTGTAACACCAATTATCAGTCCCCCTGTAGAATCTTTCAGAAGTATACTATAATTGTTATGTTTGTATTCGCCGTACGTAGAGTAACGATTATGATGATAATGATGTAGAAGGTATACTGCCTGTAACCGCATATCAGTCCCATATTGAAAAACAGCAAACCGAGAAAACGATCATTCAAGTTGGGAAAGCATTTTTCTTGATTCAGTCTGTTCGGCGTACTTTTTTACTCTATATTTTGATAGTTTATATGTAATAGTATGCATTGTTTACTATACAATAAAAAATAAAATAAAAAATGTGTGTGTGTGTGAGGCCCCAAGAAACAACAGGAATGTTTGCTAGAATTCATTCTAGCAAACATTACTGTCCTCTCTTGGGGCCTAATGGTGATGAGCGAACATTTCCTTCTACATTCCAGAAGTAGTTTTATCAGCCAAAAAAAAAGGATACCAATGTCAAACGTACAGAAATCAATGTGAGTTAAGACCTCAAGCATGGTGTTGCATTATAGCTACGTATTTACAGACCAATTTAAGGGAGGATCCAATACAATACAGCTATCATTATCAATTTGGTGGTAAGAAAACTGTTGGAAAACTGTGGAAAATTTCGAAATCAAATTATTTTCACAATGGAAAGCACCGTCCATCGTCCCTTTCATCGAACTACGAATAATTTCACAACTGTCAATGAAGCCTACATTCAGTGAACCGATAATTTCAATTAATTAAATCATCAAACGACAAAAAACAACATCATCATACAAACAATCGCGCTTTTATGCAAACGAACGCAACAACACAATGTCACCATGCCGCGAAAACAACCATCGGAACACGGACCAAATTTTCCCCCCTCTTCCCCCCTTTTGAATAAGGTTCAAACACACACACCAACACGCCGGAACAACGACCGAGGTGAGAATTTTCTATTCCGAGTAATAAATTATTCCACTTGTTTAGACACGATGCCACCTAGCACAAGGACCCACTCTGAAGCCTATAACTCCGATCTGTGATTTCGCCGCTGAAATGTGCGCTGTTTATTAAATCATTTAAACTGTTTATGTTTGTCCCTCTGTGGAGCCACACACTTGCCGGGCCAACAAGCCTGAGAGTCCGTTCGATTATGTATGCCAATTGAAATTTCCTCATACCCTTCACCCTCCACCATTATCGTGGCGATTGAATTGTTCTGGCAAAATTGTGACCACCCACTCGCCCCCACCAGCAGATGCAGGCTCTTGCTAGCATGTTTTCCATTTTTTCCATGACACTGCAAATTATGGCAAAAACGCGATAAAATTATACTCACGTTCAAGTTTTGAAATCTCCCTTTTCCCTCCTCCGCCCTCTGCCACCACAGGTGATGAAGCTTGGATCAAAAGCCTATCGCCTATTTCCACCAACAACAGATGCTCTCGA
The DNA here is from genome assembly GCA_034211315.2 of Aedes japonicus. Taxonomy (NCBI): domain Eukaryota; kingdom Metazoa; phylum Arthropoda; class Insecta; order Diptera; family Culicidae; genus Aedes; species Aedes japonicus. Next base: position 46,480 of record JASCZW010006973.1, on the reverse strand, counting down.
GGTTCCCTCCACGAGGGAGCGGTAAACGGGGGACTGCCAACGATAATGAGCCCTGGAACTGGAGCAGAGATAGAGAAAAGAGCGATCTCGATTTTAATTATCAATTTGTGGTTATTAATTCAGCCCGTTTTAACGTTTTGTTAAATATTGTATGTGCGAAATTAAGAGTTAAATATACGCTAATTAAATGCTGACAGCGAGGATGGAGGATGATTTATTTCCGCCTTTCATTTTGCTGGTGGTTGTTCAATTTTGACTCCAGTGCTTTGTGCCGAAATGTTAATTGAGTAAAAAATAAGTATGAGAGTTTGTACCTTGCGGCATGAATGGAAGACTGACGTTCGGATTCATTGGTTTTGGGCGAGGTTAATGTAATTGCTCCAAAGGGATTGAAATATTGAGTTGATAATCTGGAAGGTGGGTGTTACTGACCACCGGTCCTCACAAGTTACAACCTCACTCCTCCACGATCACAAAAAACTGCCGGCTGCACCATGGTGACGCTGATTGACGTTGCCTGGGCAATGTTTTGAATTACTACAATAAATAGCAAAATGAGGGGGTGCGATTGAAAATTAAGCAATTAAGCAAACGATAAAGTAGAAGATGTTCTGGCACATGATCTGCAGTTGCTAGAAGAGAAGCAAGCATTAGGTCGGAGACATTTTGAGGAGAAAACTTAACTGCTCCTCAACGCAAACTACGCGAACTCCACTTGAATCTTTTGTATCTCTAAAAATTGTCCACGCTTACAACGTAGTCTGAATAAGCAGAGTCTTGTAGGCAATGCGTTGTTGACTGCTGCACCCTTTAAACATTCCAGGAATTCCTGAAGACTTTGTTTGGAAGGCCGGAGTTCATCGGTGGTAAACAAAATCGAGGAGATCACATGATTTCGATTTTAGAGTCACTGTTCGAAACATCTGTGCTCGCATCACGGCATCGAGGCTCGAGATTACTACCGTAGAGTTATCACCTCCAGACACTTGACAGAATTACTGCGAATTCGTGCGCTTTTGAGATCGACTGAGGAAGTTGGTGGAAACAGCTAGCGCAGTCAAACTCCGAAGTTTAAAGAATCCAGAAATACATGGACGAAAGAAGGATATCTAAAGAGTGTATCGATATGTAGTTAGCAGCATTCAAACAGTAATTACTCTCAAATGGCTTAAATTATTTTAGTGTTATTAGCCGTGACATGTTTGTTTACGTGTCAATAACAGTTATGCATTCGACGTGTTTGGGTACAGTTGATCGTTTCAACGATGAAACAAATTCTGGACACGAGAAAGAAAATTCTGCTCATTTGGTAATTGGAAAAGCGTTTCACGTACAACCAAATTCAAAACGGATAAAAGTGAACAACAGTGTCAAAATATAATTGAAAAGTTCGGTGAGAGCCTTTTCGTAAAAGGTTTGGCCCGCTCCGGCAGAAAACCGGGTCCCAGCCAGCCCGGTCGGGACTTGAAAGTTATTGAGTACATAAGGAAATACCCATCGGCGTCGAACTCTTCCTTTCACAATTTTATCAAACTGGCTCGCACTCAAATCTTTAAATTTTTAATAAAAATGTATTATGATTTAATTTAAATTTCATATCAGGGTTATGTTCATCTACTTGCAGAAACCAACGATAATATTAAATGATAATCATGATAGTTTAAGCTAAATATTTCAGCAAAGGGTGTAATTACAATAAAATCACGGTTTTCAACACTCAGCTAAGGAGTGTATCGAATATAAGCTATCCACATACATTTGCGTTGTACGCATGTATTTGTGATGGTTTTTTTATGCTCTGAACAGTGCATGCTGTGCGTTTAACTGTCAGCTTTCTTTTGTTTACTTGTTTGTGCGGTTCAAATTCTGCGTTTTCAAAATGTCGCGTATTGAAAAGGAAGTGAAAATTAAGGTTCTGGACACATGGCTAAGTGAGAAGGGTATTACTATGCGAAAATTGGCGAAGCGGTTTGGAATTCATCATGTGAGTGTTAAAACCATCATTAATAAGTTTGGGGAACACTATTCTTTGGATGAGCTACCAGGAAGAGGCAGAAAACCCGGTTCTTCCAACCCGAAACTGGAGCAGAAAGTGGTATCTCTAATCATGAAGAACAAATCAATGTCAATACGTGATTTGGCCAAAAATGCAGGAACGAGTGTCGGAATGATCCAGCGTATCAAGAGGCGAAACCACCTGAAGACCAACAAGAAGCAGAAAATCTCGAAACAAAGTGCAGAACAGAAGAAGCGAGCAGCAACAAGGGCCCGGAAATTGTATTCGCGTCTTTTGCAGCGTCCGGATGCATGCGTTTTGATGGACGATGAGACCTATGTAAAGGAGGACTCAAAAACCCTTTCAGGTCCACAATACTTTACTGCCGTCGTTGGGGAGGATGTGAGCGATGCGGACAGGTCGATTCAAGTGGAGAAATTCGGTCGAAATGTACTGGTATGGCAAGCAATATGTTCCTGTGGTTTGAAGTCAATCATTTTTTACACAACCGGAATTATAAATGCGGAAATCTATCGATCTGAGTGTCTCCAGATGATATTGTTGGCTTTATATAAGAAGCATAGTACATCTCCACTGTTTTGGCCGGATTTAGCGTCGGCTCACTATGCCAAAACCACTCTCAATTGGCTTGCGGAAAAGGGTATAGATTTCGTTGAGAAAAATATCAATCCACCAAATTGCCCTCAGCTTCGACCCATCGAACGTTACTGGGCAATCGTGGAGAGGGTCTTCAAGAAGACTGGCAAGGCAGCTGAGAACATGCAGGAGTTCAAAAAAATTTGGGCTCAAGCGTCCAAAAAATGCGATGCAATACTTGTCCGGAACTTGAGGAAGAGCATTCGATCCAAAGTTCGAAAATTCGTGAAGGAACAACTTAAATTTCATCCGGTCTTCATTATGTTCAAGGTTAACCTCGTACAATAAAGGATCAATTTTTTGTATGAATAAAATATCGGTTTTCAACATAATTTGAAAGAAAGTTTGTGGATAGCTTATTTTCGATACACTCCTTAACTTGCTTTTGTTTTCGTTTTAGCCTTTTGTTCTCTATTCTTCTTCAACTACCTTTCTCTCTGACGTACAGCTTTCCGGCAGCTTCGTTGCAGCCTAGCGGTGTTGACAGAACAACAGCAGAAGCTGTTTTGAACGAATCAACGAAAAATGGCGACACTTTGTTGAATAAACGGTTGTGAGTTCATGTTTTAATTATTGCATGCCGACAAACTGTACAACAAGCCTTCAGGATTCAAACTGACGTCATCTACTAGTGGTAATTGAACATCATTAAGTTGCATAACCCATTCAAATATGGCTGGAAGGGTCTTAATTTGCTAAGTGCCGGTGACATTCCACGGTAAAGGGAAGACTGTGAAAAGTTTCGCTTTTATGGAGCAAAGTTTGGTGGGAAAAACCCACCCGTGCCTTAAGCCCTGGAACCCCCCCGGAACCATCCTTCGGTATTACTTCGAGGAGAGAGCTTTTGTGCTTGTTAAGCACCCATTATGTCTAACTACTTAGGGCTTTAGTAGTTAGGTGGTCCCTGCAACCTGCCGTTAGTCGTTTCGCCAATTTTTAGGAGATCGAGGACAATCTGGGAGGTTGCCATGCATACCGCGTCCCAGATGTCCTGGTCTTGGCACATCCTTTGGACCAAATTATCCGGAGTCGTGTTGTGACCGCTTACGGCTATCATGCCGGATCTCGCACCGTCGAAGCGAGGATATACGAAGAGCACATGTTCCGTGGTTTCGTCAACTACCGCGCACTCGGTACATGCGAAGGACTGTGCATGCCCATATTTTATGCAGGTATTGCCTAAAGCTGCCGTGGCTGACGAAATCTGCGTTAAGTGGAAGTTCACTTCACCGTGTCGCCTACCAACGCACCCGGATAGCTACGGAATAAGTTAGTGGGTCCACCAACCTTTGGTAGAGTTGTTCCACTCCCTTTGCCACTTACCCGTAGATGCGGCTCGAGTGGTCCTTCGAATACCTCTTGTTCCACGTTGTTCGAAGCACTCTACGTCTTCTTTATGTCGATGCCTATTGGCATCATCCCCGCTAGGACGCAAACCACGTCGCATGATCCCGCTTAGTATGCACAAACCACTCTTAGGCACATAAGCCTATGCGTAATCTCTTGCTTACTAGTGTAGCCCTTGGTACTCAAGGCGGTGATCCATGCTGGCCCACCGTACCTAAGTATGGACACGGCGACACTGGCCAGAAGTTTACGTTTACTCCCTTGCACCGCCGAGCTATTCGACACCATGCGAGATAATGCCGATATAGCCATAGAGGCTTTCTTGCAGGCCTAATCGACGTGACTGATAAAGGACATCTTATCGTTGATCATGACCCCAAGGTACATCAAAGACCTCTTCGATTCTATTGTGCAGTTACCTGACTGACCGTTGCATATTGCTCCGATTTTCAGTTGTTAACAATCTTGACCACAGTCTTATGACGGCCTACTCCAGTTTCCTGGAACTCATCCATTTCTCCACAATCCCAATGGAGTGCAAGGCCGTTAGCTCCACCATATCAATGGATTCACTACATATCTCCAGGGTAATGTCGTCCGCAAACCCGACTATCTTCACCCCGTTCGGAAACTCAAGCCGTGCTACATCATCGTACATCGTGTTCCATTCTTCGTCTCTTGCACTGAATGGCCACTTCAGCATTCTTGGTGACGGACAGAATGGCATCCACCGTCGACTTCCCTTAACGGAAGCCAAACTAGTTGTTAGACAGACCAACTATATCCTCCGTGTATTTTGTCAGTCTGTTGAGCATTAGCGCCTTACCTGCTGTGTCCAACAGACATATAGGTTTATACGCCGATGGATCCCTTGGTGGCTTCCCTTTCTTTGGTAGCAACACAAGGGTCTGAATTTTACAGGCGTTCGAAAAGACGTCCTCGTTCAGACACCTTTATATCACCACTCTGAACATTTCAGGAGCCAGCAATATATATAGCCGTCTTGATGGCCAGGCTCGGAATACCATCCGGTTCCCGCGACTTTGCTATTGCAATGAGTTCTTCGTTCGTCATCGTCGCCTCGTTGCTTGCCCCCGTTGTGCCGTTATCAATGCCCACGTGGTCACGGGTGTTCGGCGGAGCCGTCCACCCTTCCGTCGCTATGACAGTGTTAAGGTCTGGGATACTGGAACGCTGGTCATGCGACAAATCTACGGCGGCGGGGGGCCATGGACTCGGGTCGTGGCTCGGAAAGAGTCCTTGGTGATTGCTCGGTTGGAGCCACCATCCCTCTGGTTTTGGCCATTACTACCCGATAGGCGTCACCCCTTGGGTTCGTATTGGCCTTCTGACAGAAGCCATCGAAGTAGGCTCGCTTGCGGGCCTTTATCTCCCTCTTTAGTGCGGTCTTCACGGTGACCAGCGCCGCTCAACGCTCGATTCTACGCGTCGGACCGCACGCTTTGCATCCTCCGCCTAGTGCGGAGCCATATTCTTTGGAGGTTGGCGATCGACTTCGTCCAGCAATACACTGGCGATATTCCATTCCTAGGTTTGACTTCCCTCGGCATGATCGCATCGCACGCTCGTGTAAGTTAGTTCCCTCTCAAGGGCCTTCGTAAAAGTCTCTACATTCTCTCTCTCTCTCTCTCTCTCTCTCTCTCTCTCTCTCTCTCTCTCTGCTCACGTTTCGTGTAAGGCGATGGGTCGCGTCATACCTTATTGGCTCAGGGTTTGGCTGTCAACCAAGGCCTCGTTGCTGATAATTACGTTTGCATTTAAGAACAGACGTTCCAGCAGCAACTACACCTTGGAACTGTTACACAACAATCAGACCGTTGAAAGCCAACGACCCTGAACGACAAGTAGCTCCAAAGGATAATGAAGAAAAGCTCCAAAGGAAGCGGAAGTCGCGTCCACTGGTTTCGGAGCTGCAGGCAATGACGCAGCGGCAGCGGCGAAATTAGATGATCAACTTTATTTTCCCAGCGAATCGTGGCGTGGCCGTGAACGACGAGACCTATCTCACCCTGGATGCTAACGACTGGCAGGGCACTTTAGATTTTACTTCCCCCACGAAAGACTGGTCGTGAACGGGGAAATTTATAGTACGAAATGCCTGCCGGAGGTTGCGTCGTGCATCAAGAAATACCACAAAGGTGAAGACGCGGTGTTCTGGCTGGATCTGGCGTCGGCCCACTACTCGAAGCTATCCGTTGGAGATGGAGTGGCTGAATATCGATGAGGTACCCTAGTCGGCAAACCCGCCCAACGTACCCCAGCTGGTGTTTCCCAGACTTGAGGTTATCGCACATATCATTAATAAAGAGGACGAATAACAGAGGACCAAGATGACTGCCTTGCGGAACTCCGGAAGGAATATCAAATACATTCGACCTAGCATCGTGCGCTTTGACAGAAGCTTTGCGCGCAGACAGATGTGATTTCAGCCATTGAATGATCCAAGAAGGTAGTTCCAGGCGGTTCAATTTTTCAATTGCCAATACGTAAGGTACCTTGTCAAACGCTTTTGAGAAGTCAACGTAGATTGCGTCAACCTGACACCGCTTTTCCAGCTCATTGAGCACACTGTGGTCATGAGGTTCGACGTGGTTGACCGCTTTTTAACGAATCCATGTTGATGCTCGGATATCACAGGATGCAAGGCAGGATACAGCACGTCGTGCAATAGACTCAAAAACATTCGCTAGGCAGTTCAAAATAGATATCGGTCGTGGATAATTATCCACGCAATGTGTGTTTCCAGCCTTGTGGATTGGAATTATTGATGCCAGTTTCCAAGCATCCGGAAATACTCCGTCGATCAAGGATCGGTTGAAAATCGCTGCGACGGGAACAGACAGCGACTGAGCACATTCTTTGACAAAGACGGGCGGAATGAGATCGGGACCAGGACCTCTAGATGAATCGACAGCGCTGAGAGCTTTCTGAATATCGTCATCACTGAAAATGACTTGAGAAAGTCGAAGGTTATACGATGGAAGATTTTCCAAGTATTGCTGCGACATTGGAGGTGGGTTGTCATCGTGTACGGAACGAAAGCACTTGGCGAATAGGTTTGCAGCTGTAAACGACGAGCAAGAGCTATGAGACTTGTAGGAAGCATCAACGGGAACTCTGGCAGAACTCTTGCGATTGTTGATGTAGGTTCAGTAGGAAGAAGGATTTTGTCTGAAATTTGCTTGGATGCTGTCGACATACTCACGGAAACGAATCTGTTGCAGATGAGTGTACTCCTCTTCAGCAAGCTTCAACACTCTCGTGCTCGAAGAATTCCTGATGCGGAAGAACCGTTTCCTGATCTTTCGTAGGCGGTTACGACAATTGCGGAGTGTGGCTAAACTGTTTAGAAGGCCTAGGAGGTTTTTCAGGAACAGTATCCCGGATGATTTGATGGATAGTTTCATAGAAAGTGGTAATTGAGGCATCGATTGAATTGTTGTTCAGTAGCTGGTACCAATCCTGGGAGGCGATCATTGCATTTATGGCTTAATAATCACAGCGGCTGAAGTCTAGATCATTAAGTGGCGTGATAACTGATAGAGAATCCTCCTCGCGAGAACGGGCGTCCACAGTTAAAACGAATGGCTTATGATGAGCGTCAATTTTTAGAAGAGCAGATGGAGCCTCGAAGAGATCTATGATACATGGATCACTTACGAATACCAAGTCAAGTAGCTTTCCGTTCGCGTTCAGAAGATCATTCACCTTATAGAGGCCCGCTGACAACATCGACTCAACTAGGGCAAGCTCCTGTTCCGTTGATTTATTAGTTGGCAAGTATCCCAAAATCTCTTCATCGAATCGCCAGATTAAATTTGGTAGATTGTAGTCACCAAAGCATACGATTACATCACGGGGGTTGACTTGACTTTGAATTTGGTTGACTGATTCCACGTGCCTAGCATAGCTCTCAGGACGGCTGTTTGGTCGAAGATAAATGCAACAAACTAATAAGGAAAATTGCGGAAAAACAACCCGAACAGCCGCTTGTTCCAGACTATCACAATCCACTAGATGTACGGCCTTGCAGTTCAGCTCCAATTTTACAGCAATCAGTACGCCACCACCTCTTCGCAGATTGCTGGTAGAAGCATTGCGGTCGCGTCGATGAATAGCGTAGTTACATGCTAATTCTGCTAATTCGGTGTGCAACCACGTTTCCGTAAGAACAACAATATCGAATCGCTGGATAACAGAGAGAAGAGCAGTGTGTTCGTTTAAGTTCTCAGCCCACGGACGTTCTGGTAGTATGCGGTGAATGGTTTAGAGGTAAAAGGACGAATGGGAGAGGGTTCTGGAATTAACACGGCTGGCTCAATGTGCTGGTCGTTGGGCCTGCATCCACGTTCTGCACAGGTTTCCAAAAATTCATCGCTCTCGTGTTATCCTCGATGAACTCCCGGAACTCGATTCCTTGCGGCCAGGACAAAGGATCCATAGCTCTCGACTTCATTTCGACACTGACTCCTACCTTAAACGAGATGAATGTCAGTGACGACAAAGGCCGACCTCTCGGTATAAGCGGTTTCACAACGGCTTAATCCACATTCAAACAGTCCTTGGCCAGTTTTTCGATGTCTGTCTCAGAAACGTGTGAGATTAACCCAGAATTTGTCAATGGGTCTATCCACACGAACTGATGGTACGTTGGCTGTTGATGGACCGGCTCCTCGGAGAATTTTGGTCGGTTGATCGGAAACTTCGAATTCGTCATCACGGGTTCTCTTGGGAGTGTCAGAACGACCAAAAACGAAACGAGAAACAGGACCTTGTACCGCAGGAGACAGCTTGCTGAACCCTCCTTTAATCTCCTGTCTGATTTCGGCAATCAGGCTGTCTTTTATCTCGCTCTTTATCTCATCGATGACTCTTTGGTATGTGTCGTTGACTTCGATCGCAACGGAATTCATGGAAGTCAAAGCATTCTTGAAGCGAGCATTAGCCATAAGGTCGCGGCAGCCTTAATTAATAACTGTGGAAGTGCATTTAAAACACTAAGTTGAGAGCAAGCAATAAGCTAATTGCGAAAGCAATAAGCTTGAAGACGCAACGAAGAAAAAGAAGAAGCATCAACTCATTGCAAAACTCATGACTACAATTTCCGAGCCTTTGAAACAGAACGTTGCTTTTAGTCTGCAGTTTGATTACCGATGTTTTACTGCTTAAAGGTAATAAGGCTGTTCTGTTGTTTTAAATGTTGGATCAATCTGAATCTCAGTTCCGATCTATTGGTCAAATCACCTATTGACATTGCTTTTTTTTTTCTAATTAGACTTACCCTTACTGTACAAGTTTTGTGGAGGAAGGTGCGAAATTTCTGCCCTTTCTTCACTTTGTTACACGTTTTTCCCTCAAACATGTGTCAAAATACTTATTTTCACTTCAGTTTCAATGTAAGACATTTTGGAAGCTATGAAATGAAACCGGGCAAATACGTAAACAAACGGAAGATGAAGTTCCAATCAGGGATGCCATATTCACAGACATTTTCATTTTTATTGCAGACATTTAGCAGACATTTTATTTCTGTAGCAGACTTTTACAGACATGAAATATTTTTTTTAATTTCAAATAAAGGTCTTCTCTGATGTTCAGATTTAAAACGTACGAGGATCTAAACAGTATAGTAGATACGGTAAGAAGCTTTATTGAAATATTTTAAAATATCATAGGTATCATTTAAAGTAGAAATACTTGAAGCAACGAAAGTGATTGGCCACTTGGAGACAAAATGGGCCCGGAGATAAGTATCATATAGAACCTCTCCGAGGGTAATATGGAGTCCCTACTTATCGTAGTGTTCAATCCCACGCGTGTTCAAACCCAAGCGAACAATTATGGCCAAAGCGTTGGTAATATTGGCCTTTGGCTATTAAGTCACAACAAAAATCAAGGTGCACAACAATACAAATCATATTTGAGAAACTTAAAAAAAAAAAACTTCTGCTATGGTCAAGTAGAAACTTCTCAGAAGTATTGGGAGCAAGCAGTTCATGCAAGAAGAACCTTCAAAAATATATTACCGAAGTTTAAGATCATACTTACCAGAATTTCAAGACAGAATTTCCCCAAGAATCAGGAGAGGACTTATCAGAGCTTCAGGAAGAAGTGTAGAGGAGAGGACTTCTCTGAAGTTGGGAATTTTTCAGGGGTTTTGGAGTTCTTCCCAGAAATTTAAGATTGAACTTCCCGAAGCTTAGAAAAAAAACTTCCCCAAATTTCAGACGGGAGCTAACCAGGGAGGGCACTACCTATAATTTCTCAAAAATCAGGTAAAAAAATCCTCAGGACGATGCGTCATAGAAGATGAGGAAAGAACTTCTCTCAAGTTCAGGAAATAAGAAGTTCCGGAAAAAACTTCTCGAAAGGTTAGTTAGAACTTCCTAGAAGTACTTAACCGCTTTTTCAAAGCTCAGAGGAGAACATTCTGCATTTCAGAATAAGAATTTCTCAAAATTCTTTAGAGAGAAAAGAATGAGACTTTCCAGGAGCATTGGGCTTCTTCCTAATTTGAGCACGAATTTCCCAATAATTCCGGAACAAACTTCCCCAAAGATCTGGAGACAATTCCCAAAAGTTCAGAAAAGGACTTTTCAGAGGTCCTTGAAAAAACTTCAAGAACAAATTTAAGGGAATTTTCCTAAAAATTTTGGAATAAAATTTTCCTCGCAGTTCCGGATGGGACCAATCAGAAGTTTGGAAAGAATCAGCTCAGGAAAAAACTTTCCCGAATTTCAGGAAGAAACCTACCAGAGAGGACACTACCTGTATGGTAAAGAAGGAATTTTAAAAAAAGGGGAAGAAGTTCATAAGAGGACTTCTCAGAAGTTGCGACGAGACCAAAAGTTTAGTTGGAACTATCCATAAGTGCTAGAGAGTTTCCCTAATATTCCGAATCGATCATTTTAGCATTTCAAAATGAGAACTTCTCGAAGTTCACTAAATCCCAGAAGATATGGTAAATTCTTTTGATAAAATCAGGAAGAAACTTTTCAGAAGTATATGGGGATCTTTCTAGTAGTTCAAGCAGGAATTTCTCAGAAATTCAGGAACAAACTTCCCCGAGGTTCAGGAGAATACTCCCTTGCAGTTCAAAAGAGATTATTTCAAAGGTTTAGAAAAGAATTTCTCAGAAGTTTAGGAAGAAACTTCTACCAACTTAAGAAGATTTTCCAAGAAATTCTGGAGAGTACTTTCTCAACGTTTTGCAGAAACTTTCCTAGTAGTTCAGGATAGGACTTATCATAAGTTTGTTCAGGAAAAATATTAATAAATGTTTCTGGAAGGTAAGGTTGAGTTTTTAAATATTAATTTCGAAGAAAATAAGGAGTGACTGCCAAGAAGTTCATGAGAAATTTTGCCTGAAGTTCAGGAGGAAACTTCCCAGAATAAAGCAAAGAGCCTTGCAGAAGATCAGGAGAGAGTATCCCTGAAAATTAAGAGATAATCACTGACTAACCGAAGAAGCAGTCTATACAAAAATCATTCATTTGACCATAATGATATTGATTATCATCAGTGATGATGATACCTTTTAGAATATGGTACACACCATCAATGGTTATTGTTGAATCAAGAAAAAGTCTGTTGAATTTATCAAATGTAAACTAAATTTTGGTTTTAAAATACAAAACTGGAAAGAGCGTCACAGGGAAAAAAAACTAAAGAAAATTGTGTCATCTATGCGAATGCTTCAAGCTTTAGTGTCACTTTTAAAAATATGAAACAAGTGTAAGGTTCCATACAATCCATGAAATAGATGCAGACATGTTCACATAATCACACAAATAGCGATAATGACACTCGCTCTCTTATTACGTCTTTTCGTTGAAAGAAGTCTAATTTTCTAAACAAAATTTACAGACTTTTACAGACATTCCCAGACATTTCAAATTTTTATCACAGATATTTGAAAAAAAAAATCTGGCATCCCTGGTTCCAATACACTGATGATAGCTTGTTTCCGATACTTTCAAAAATTTGAAGTGGCGATACAAATCAACCTTGTACCGGTGACCTTGAATATTGAGATTTTTTGATTCCGTGCTTTTCCTTATACATTTCACTTGGCTATATTGCTTAACTACTTTTTGGGGTATCATCAAAGCAGTTCAATTCTAAAATTAGGGTTATCGTTCAATTATAGTATCTTTTATAAGAGTCTACCAACCAGGGTACCTGGGACCCCTATGACCCCTTGATGTAATTCACGGTGGTATTTATTCATACACATCAAATATCAGAAAAGCTTAGGTAGGACCAAGCCACAAAGTGCCATCGGAAAAATGTTCGAAGATTTTCTAATCCGGGCCAACGAGACGACCAAATCAAGAAAACATTAATCAACCTTAATCCATCGAGTTGTCATCCCCAGACACTTCAGAGGAGAACAACAGAATGAATTTCCAATCTCTTAATGAAGAAAAAAAAAAGAAGTAGAAATAGAAAAGAACAAAACAAACACAGCGATCATTTGACTTCCTGCTTCCGTTCACTGTTTGCAAGCCATGTTCTGCCTCGGGGCGCATTGTTCGCATCATCCCTTTGGATTATTGTTTCCCTCGACAACGACCGACTTCGAAGTGCAGAAAAGATATCAGCGGAAGCGCAAATGAAATGCATTAATGCTGAAAATTCATTCTGTGTGCTCTGCTCGCGATTTGCCTTAGTCGGATTGCACAACAACAGCTCGGGCTGCTGCAGGACCGAAAGGCGAAATAGTTTATCCTTAGCGAAGCCGGAAGACGGACGGTCGAACAGGGCTGATAAGTCGCGTCTTATTCCATGAAAAAGGAAATCGAGGAATAATCCAAGGCTGGAGGAGAGGAAAATGCATCTTCTAAGAGTGCCAATGCCAGGCGACGTTTTCATCTTGTTTGAGCGAAAAGGTGATTCAACAGATGGCCACCGGATGGTTCACAATGACTCAAAGGGGACATTTTTGTGAAATGAAATTCAGGATCCTTCCGGAATCGTCTATTTTCCGGAATGCAAATATTTTTCATTCAGAACAATTTGTTTAGAGCCAAAAATCAAGCAATAGGCCATCCAATAAGCTAATGAGTGAAGGCATTAGTCTGTGGATTCGGTATTAAAGTGGATTCGAATTGCAAATACCACGCCTGGTATCTATTGAAGCCATTAATAAATAATCGATTTGTATCGTTAGATTGAACCACGCTGATAAACAGAATTCGAATGTGTTATAGAGCTTTTCTGGCATTGGCGCCTAACGTGGCATACAGGCGGTTGCAATCGACATGTATTATGCATAAAGTTTCCGTCACAAGTAGATTACAAATCAGTGCCAATATTTCATCAGGGTTGAACTGTTTTGCCATTAATTGTTCGCAATCACAAGCTCACCGATGGAATTCAACACCGTTTGTTGGTAGAATACGCGTTTCTCTAGATAACAATGTCGTTACCTTTCAAGTATGAATTTTATTTCGTGAGATTTGGACAGCAACAGTTCTTGATCACAGGAGCAATATGTTCTTTTGAAATGTTAGCTCGCAAACATCACATCCGGGTGAAATAGGACGGCGGCTCTGAACGACGTTGGATCATAGCATCTCTTCGGCATCGTCACCGTAATCATCATCAACGATGTTATAATTAATTATTATTACTACCTCGGACGATATTGACCCGGATGGCGAGATAATCACATTTGGAACGGGTCCCATGGAATTCGATCAGGTGAAAGCACACCTCCAAAAGGATGCAATCGGGCTACGTATGCGTTTGAAGGGTATAGTATATAGTTGGGCTTGTGGGTGGGTAATATAATCGATAACGTAATGCGATTATTTTCTCTGGTGATTTGAACTGATGTACAAATATTTATAAGGTATTAGATGACGTTCTGATCGTATGAAATTTCTGTGTAGATTTGACTCGTTTTTGGTAGAAATGTTAATGCCAAATCGGTTGTATACTTTTGTAAATAATTTACTGTCTAGAGAGTATACACAGTTGGATGTTTTTACAGAAATCTGTAAATTTTTACCGATTTCTCAACAGCTGAAGATAACCAAAATCCGGTAAATTTTTTACAGATATCTGTGAATTTCACCGAAATCCGTAAAATCGGATTACCGAACGTTCTGCTGGTGAGAATTCGGTCAAAATTTACAGATTTCTGAAAAAAAATCTAAGTGTTTACGGTAGGAGACTTGAAGTTTGATTCAGCGATAATAATCTAAGCATATGTAATTTCGTTCTTTTCACCTTCACCTTGTCCCACAGACCTCGAAGCAGATATTAACCTGGATAATTACTATCAATTTTTATTTTAGACATAACATTATTATTATAATTATTTGAATTGGTTGGATTTTTACGGTTTTTTTTTTCGTGTGACAGTATCCACAGCTGTTGGTGGTCAGGAATATCGCAGGTCAGTGATTCCGATGCCGATCCCATCTCTTCCGAAAGAGCCACCCGTGTATTGGACTTGGTGTCCAGAAACCCGATGGTCGACAAGCTCACGGAACGATGTTTTACTACTTGCGGGTTTGCTTTGGCCCTATGCGCCATCGATTGCTACTGTTGGACGTTTCCAGTACTTGGCTCCACACCAGTAGAACTCGGTCACCGGAGTCAGTACCTGACTGGTGAGACTAAGAAGGAGTTGGTTGGCCTCCTCTAGGAGGAATCCTCCATCGCTGGACCCGCTGGTTTTACCTATGACAATCGCGGATGCAATGTACAGTGTGTCTCACAATAGGTGTCACCTATTTTCAGTGTTGATTTATTTCAGCTGGGTAATTTTAACAGCGGAATTGATTATACCCGCTTAGAGTGTATTTCTTGACAGCTTATCACTGAAGATAGAAATGCGATTCCGTTTGTTTAGATTTATCAGCTACCATGGACGCCATACGGGAGCAAGTTCTAAAATTACATTTGCAAAAGCTTACACCGTGTCAGATATTCAATAGCCTTAAGAAGTTCGGAGTGAGTAAACAATTTGTTTTTCGTACCTTGAAACGATTCAAGGAAACTGAAAATGTAAATATTCTACACAAAGGAGGTGCCAGACGAACTGCCAGAACGAAGAAAAAGATCAAATGTGTGCAGGAGCGAATAATACGTAATCCGGCCGTACCTGGTGGCAAATTGTGCAATCAATTCCAAATGTCCCCTGCTTCAATGAACAGGCTCCTCAGACATAATCTGGAATGCAAGCCGTACAAGAAACAAAGGGTTCACGGTTTGACGGATCGTCAGAAGCAAGCCAGAGTCCAAAGAAGCAAAAATCTTTTGATTCGGCACGGTGACTGTGCGATTTTTTCGGATGACATACTCTTCCTTCATCAGGTCAGCTATAATCAACAAAATGATCGTGTGTATGGCAAAAGTCTTGCAAAAATTCCAAGATATAAACTGGCTGTAGAACGCTGTCAGAATGTATCGAACACCATGGTATGGTGCGCCGTTTCACGAAAAGGAAAACTTCCTCTTCTTTTCACGTAAAAATCAACACTGAATATTACATCGAGCAGGTTTTGAAGAACCATCTGCATTCTCATGTTTCTTCGCTGTATGGGAATACGCCATATTGTTTCCAACAGGACTCAGCTCCAGCTCGCTAGGCAAAGAAGACGCAAGCGTGGTGCGTGGACAGTTTCCTCCTTTCTCTTAAGCAAAGAATGGCCTGCATTTTCACCGGATTTCAACTCACTTGACTACTTCGTTTCGGGTTATAATAGCTTCAACATATAGGCCCTACGAAAGGGTTTACTTTAGATCGGTTCAAGAAACGCTGGTTGATAAGGAGTGTATCGAAAAGTAGTTATAAACATTCGATGCGTTATTACGCATAAACTACTGTATATATTTTCAGCGTGTAAGCGCCATTTGCTTTGTTTACATGTCAAAAATGATTATTCGGTTCATTCATTTCCGTTGATGAAGTTGTATTCAAAATGTCGCGAATTGAATTTGAGACTAAAAAGAAAATTCTGCACACTTGGTGCACCGAAAAGGGTGTTACTTACAACCAGATTGCGAAAAGAGTAAATGTTCACCCGGCAAGTGTAAAACGCATCATCGAAAAGTTTGGTAAGGAGTGCTCCCTCAAGGATTTACCAAGAAGTGGCCAGAAACCCGGCTCCAGCAACCCCGATTTGGACCAAAAAGTTGTGGATTATATTCAACGGAACAAATCTGCCTCTACTCGCGATCTAGCCAAGAAGTTCAGGACCAGCATCGGAATGATTCAACGAATCAAGCGCAGGAATGACTTGAAGACGTACAAAAAGCAGAAAGTGCCCGAAACAAACTCCGGAACAAAAGTCTCGTGCCAAAACCAGGGCTCGAAAGCTGTACAGCTGCATTTTGGACAATGTCGACCAGTGCATTTTGATGGATGACGAAACATACGTTAAAGAAGATTCAAGAACGCTACCGGGGCCGCAGTTTTATACTAAATCTGTTGGGGGAACGTGTGCCAACCGCTGATACTACTGTTGCGATGGAGAAATTCGGTCAGAAGGTGCTCATTTGGCAAGCTATTTGCACATGTGGCTTGCGTTCTTCAATTTTCTATACAAAAGGAACTATAAATGCTGAGATTTATCAAAAGGAATGTTTGAAGAACAGGTTGCTACCATTGTATAGAAAGCACCAGTCCCCTCCTCTCTTCTGGCCAGATTTGGCATCGGCACATTACGCCAATTCCACTCTACAGTGGCTGACGGAGAATAACATCAAGTTCGTAGAAAAAGACATCAACCCACCAAACTGTCCCCAGTTGCGACCGATCGAACGCTATTGGGCAATAGTCAAGCGTATATTTAAGAAGGATGGTACAGTGTCCCAAAACACCGATTTTAAGAAAAATTGGGCAGCGGCATCCAGGAAGTGCACAAAGGTCACTGTGCAGAATGTGATGGCAGGTGTCAAATCTACAGAAATGAACATGATGACTAGTTTTTGCGTTTGGATCTTTTGTAAACATGTTAAGCTATAATAAACTGAAATAGTATGTTAATTTTAACCATGTTTGCATGCCTATTTTATTATTTGGAAGTTTATAACTACTTTTCGATACACTCCTTATTTAGGACCAAATTCCTCAGAAAATCGTGCGTGACACGTGCGATGGGTTTACAAAGCGTATGCGCAAATTTATCAAGGAAAAGGGCGAGAGATTTGAATCGGTTTAATTCTATAACATATATCTTTCAAATGAAAAATAAATGATGAATATGATTTGGTTAATTTGTTCGGCTATAATCCCATTTCGTTTTAGTGACACCTACTGTGAGACACCCTGTAGTGTCAGAGTAAGAGCACCTCTGACTCCACGCGGGCTTTGACCGCGGTTGTTGATGGAAGTAGGCCTTAGGTGATGTTACTACTGTACTCCGTTCTTGAGTTATCCGATGGATTTTCAAATGTCCTTAATAAGGTATCAACAGCATTTCTTTTTACTTTAGCAGTCCATTCGCCTGTTTTGTCCCCCAGGGGCGTTTCGGTTATTGAAAGAGTGTCCAATATTGTCAAAGATCCGTTTTAGGTTTACAATAAGCGTTTAAAAAAAACTGCAAGGTTGTTCGAAATAATGACGTAGGACTACGCAACTAAATGTAAGCCATGTGGTTGGACAATACAATATTCTTTAACATAGAAACAATAGAAAAGAAAGTAGTATATATATTTTTAGATGTGCTAGGTCGTCCAAACTCTCCTGGAGTTTTGAACCTAAGATCTACAGTTGTAACAGTAGCACTATAGAATGTTATATGTATTCAAACATAATCCATGAATGTCCTGGAAGACATTATGAGATAATCTTGGGATATTCTAAGCTAAACAAACTAGCTTAACTTGGTATAGCCCATAAAGCTACTGTTAAAATTGTAGGCTTTAAGTTTTGAAGGACAGTTTCAAAGACCTGAAACTAACAACGCTATCCTATGATGTCTGTGGACGTTTCAGATAATTTATTGCATATGTTTGAAAATTCATCGTAGCTTTGTAAAGCCCAAAAGGCTACGATTACTTCTGTACATCTCAAATTCTGAACTTGAACATCCCACGATACGCTGATAACGACTGGTGACCTAACAAAAGATTTAATGTTTTTGAATACATAACGTCACCTCTTCAAGGTTACATAGCTACTGATACGGCTATAGGTCCTATTTTATCAACTCAAGGGCATTTTTGGTGATCTAGAACATCCCAAGATATCTCATTTTATATATGTTTACCTTCCAGAAGACTCACTTAATTTGGTCAAATAGATATTGTTACTTCGTTTAGTCCAGAATTCAACAGTAATTGCTGTAGATTTTCAGGATTCAACTCCAGGATAGTTTGGATACTCCTTCATAATGTCTGTTGTTCTTCCAAGATATTCAACGTATATGCTTCAATGCACATCGCAGCTTTGCATAGCCCAGAAAGCTTTCGTCACAACTGTAGGTTCTGACCTCATGGAGAATTCAGATGACTTATTGCCTTATAATGTTTGTTGACCTATTAGAATATTAGTTGAATATGTTTGAATATTTATTGTTACTTTGTTTTGCCTATGAATTACTGACCTATATTTTTTTAAGCTTATCGAATTATGTCTCATGATCTTCCACATTATTCAATGAATTATGTTGAATACATATTGTCCCTTTGAATACTCCAAAAACCTACTATTACAACTGTATTTCTTATGTTCTGAACGCAAGGACAGTTTGAATAACCTAGATCATCCCAGTTTATCTCATAATGTTTTTTTGCATTCCAAAACATTTTACTGAATGTGGTAACACACGAAGCGTATTTTTTTATAGCACAAAAAGCTTTAGTTACTATTGTAGATCTTAAGGTCTGAATTCAAGGACAGTTTGGAAGACCTAGAACTCTACAAAGTTTTCAAATAATAACTGTTGACCTTCCAAAAGGTTTATTATATATTTTTGAACACATATCGTAACCTTATACAGTCCCAAAAGCTACTGTTACGACTGTAGATCTAAAGTTCAGAGCTCAAGTACATTTTGGATAAGCTAGAACATCCCAGAAATATATGAAAAATTTAACGTTTCTCAACGAAAATTTAATAAAACGTATGGATATGTACCCTATGCTAAAACAATACGTTATACTTCTAATAAGGCGTTTATTTTTTCTACTTGAACTTTAAATCCAAGTTCTTCTTGAACTGCTTCATATTTCATAGATTATTCATATTAATATACTTTTTAAGACAAAGCTTTACATTTATAAATTCTCCAATTTAATTTGGCTCAAAATCAACAGTGTTTTCTATTGAAATTTATACGTAGAAAATTTCCAAACGATTGGTGCAGACATTTTGAAAATTTCTCTTAAGAAACGAGAGACAATGCTGAGGAATATATATGACAATTTGATACTGCATAATATTAGTTGAGAAACTCTTATATGATAAACCATAGGAATAGGGATTCACAACCTTTTATTTCGGGGTCTTTTTTAAGCAGTGTAAAATCTCCCGGATAATCCTTCTTTTCTCTATCTTTGGTGGCAAGGTTGAATAAAAATTTCGAGAATTTTGTTGTTTTCTCGTTTTTGCAAATAAACCCCACATTAACTATATTCAATTTGTAATAAAATTCCAAAGATAAATTGTGATTCTATACTTCGGACTGTTGGTGACAGTTCAATTCAGGCTCATTCTTTTTTCCATTTAGGTTCCGACCATCATCCAGTTTGCCGAAATTTTACTGACTAGACTTTAGGGATTCCTGTAACCGAAGTGTTAATTACCCAATCACATCAAATGTCGGAACCTCACTCCACACCGCTAGGCGCTTCTCCATGTATTTTGGAACATGGCTTTGATTACTGGCATAGCACTGAAGCTCATCCAACTAAATCAAAACAAGACAATAAACCACCCACCACTATTGTCGTCATTACCAGTGTCGGGTCCATTTTCAATGCTGGCTGATTTGTACAATTTATCGGATGATCAGCTTTAGTACGTGCTATAGCCATACGCGTACACTTGCACATACACTTGCAACCGCTAAACAATGACTAAACCCGTACTGTGGTTAACCTGAGCTCCCGGGTAATGTCGTCGTCAATAGAGAAATTATTGGGACGGATGCGGCGTGGTATTATACCGTAATGGAATTTTTCGAAAGTTGATTATCTGATCTGATCTGAACTGATTTTTACATAATTTGATTCCATCACTCCATGTGTATAGAAACTCTAACTATATGGACCCATAAAATATTGCCAATTCAGAGAAAAAATAGTATCCGGCGTCTAATATGACTACCGAGATTAACATTCGTCACTGACAGCCAACGCTTTTGAAGCATCAAGCACAGAGCGAAAACTATGTCGAAAAGGCATGAGAACACAAAACACATTGAAGCATAGCAATATTATGCAGTAGAAATTGATGAAAATTTTCGTTGGAGTTTTGGAGTGTGTTTTTCCTATTTTAAGCGTCATAGGCCTCGGCATATGTCAGATCCAACCTAATGGAAATTATTTTTTCCTAAATATGTTCGCATTACGTTCACAATTCATAGAGTTACGGAATCCCTTATGCAAGATGCCAAGATGCTGAGACGCTTCTCGACCTAAAAAATAATAATAATCACCAAACTTGCATTCAACCGAGCAAGTCGATGCTATTGCGGACGTGTTCAGGGCAATTTACGTAGACTTCCGAAACAATGCTGGAGTTTCATCAATTCTAAAATAAATTAAAACGCCGCTTAGATGATCAATCTGCCTCATCTGTGGAAACCAAGTGCGAACTGTTTGCTACACATTTTAAGAGCGTTTTTCAAACTAATAAGTCAGCCCCATCTGATGTTCAGACAGCAACAAGGTCTTTGCCGATAGATGCATTTGACATTGGCATTTTCGATGTTAGTCTGGCAATGCTTGAGGATGCACTGAAGAAACTGAAATCGTCTGTAACACCTGGTCCGGATGGTAGTCCTGTGTGCAAAGTAAAAAATTGAAGTAACGTGCTAATTACACCGCTGTACCGCCATATTCAACCTCTCCATTTGAACTCAGCATTTTCCGAACGCTTGGAAGATGTCATACACGCTGCCAATCTTCAAAAGAGGCAATAAAGCGGATGTGTCAGATTACCGTGGAATAACTTCTCTATCTGCTGGATCCAAACTGGATCACCATTAATGACGAGTTACACGCCCTCAAAAACTACTTTCTGATGTTCTACGCAGATGATTTTAAGATCGACATAATTGTTAAGAGCACCGATGACTGTCTTCAATTGCAACAACAGCTTGAGGTATTTATCAGTTGGTGTGAACTGAATCATCTCTCTGTCAGCGTGTCCAAATGTTGCGTCATATCCTTTAAGAGAACGAATAATCCTATCATACATAGCTATGCGATAAATTTCACTGTACTAAATCGGGATGATAATGTCAAAGATTTGGGTGTGATGCTGGATTATCAACTCGCATTCGAGCAAATCGCCAACTTGGATTTATTTTCAAGATATCAAGTGAGTTTGGCGACCCTCTCTGTTTGCGATCCTTGTATTGCTCGTTAGTCAGATCTATTTTGAAGTTTGCTTCTACCGTTTGTTCACCGTATAATGCAGTGTAGATTTCACGAATCGAGTCAGCACCGCGTAAATTTGTAAGGTCTACCATCTGTAGAAGAAGTCGACACCAAACAAATGCCAGGACAAGAACACTACGTCGCCACCTCTAAGTTGGCCGTTCCGGAGAGTGTACGGAAGAAGAAACTGTCGAAATTTGCCAAAAAATTTCTTGTCTGGCAAGCGATCTGCGGATGTGGTAGAATGAGTCAGCCCTTCATCACCTCTGGGACCGTCAACGGACAAATCTACAAGGACGAATGCCTCCAAAAACGACTTCTGCCCTTCTTGAGATCTCACGATGGCCCGACACTGTTTTGGCCGGATTTGACATCTTGCCACTTAGACTGGTACAAAGATAATAATGTAGTTTTTGTAACAAAAGACGTCAACCCTCCAAACACTCCGGAACTTCGCTCAATTGAAAAATTTTGGGCAATCATGAAGGCAGAGCTAGTTAAAACTCCAAAACTGATAGAAAATGAACTTGAACTAAAGAAAGTGTGGTTAAAAGTAAGTAAGGAAGTCGGTCTTATCATTGCCCAAAATTTGATGAAAGGGGTCAAGGCAAAGGTGCGTGCATTTGGGTTGGGAGAAGAGGTTCATTAAACCAATGATGTCAAAACTTAACCATTTAGTAGTACTTTATTTCCAGAATGTTTGAAAAGAATTGGACTCAAGGAAAAGTTTTGGTGACCTATTTTGTGTGTCCAAATTTCATCGAATACAGTTTTATACCGATTGTAGTACCGAGGTTTCTGTACTGAAATACCTAAAGCGACCGTGCGCTATAAACGCTAACCAAGGAATGACTTATATTTGACGATTTCTTCTCCCTTTATGCTCTACACATACTCATACACAATTCAATCAAATTGCGATAAGAAGATCAAGTCGAAGTCGTCGTAAAGCAGAGTCCCAATGCCTTGTCAAACGCACGACACCACAAACTTTATCCAGTACGAGATGGTCCAAATCAGTTTACGTATGCCTACACGAACAACTGCAGAGATGGATTTGTGTTCTGCTAGCACACAACACTACATCTGAAGAATTACTTGCGTGGTATGGCATGAGATTTACTTTTTTTCAATACCGTGCAATTTTGTAGAATTTGTAACCACCGAGCTACCCAGCCGCGTCAATGGTATGGCTTGAGATTTACTTGTTGATTATCTGGGATAGCTGGTCAACCATACAATTCGAAAGGAAAATGAAATCAAGGCCCTTTTCTTATTTTCCTAGCATGTTTTACAATCGATCAACGTTTTCAAATTACGGCTTCCAAGAAACAAGATTTCGGAAGGTCCAATCCAGAAATGGTTGTCACGATGGAAAAAAGAAGTCTGCTCTCCTTGATCGCTTTGACCGCTCCTCAACCAACGTAAAGGGTGTACGGAATCAAATTGCTACACACAACTATTTGGCAAAATTCGTCCGTACAACCAATCATCTTCAAACTTGCAGGGAGTCAAATAAAACATGTTATAAATATTTTCCCATGTGTGTTTTATTCATAGGGTCCTGTAAAACATTTGTACCAACTTTTTTTTTTGCTTGGAAATTCATCTTTTCTTCATATCTTCCTCCGATTTCACTTCATTAGGATGCTTCCAATGTGCTTGCTTCATGATGGCTCAGTACTTTTCAATTGGCTGCAGTTCCGGTGCGTTCGGGGTGCTGAGATGCTTCGGCAAGAAATTGACCTCCTTAGCCTTACCACTCCAAAACCCGTTTCGAGTTATGACACGAGGCTAAATCCGGCCAGAATTTTTGGACCATCGTGTGACCTCGGATGGTCTAGACGTTTTTGGAGGCATTCCTTAAGTACACCTGCCCATTGACCGTTCCAGTTGTCATGAATGGGGTGCTCCGCTTTCCACACGAGCATATTGCTTGCCAAATCAGACATTTTTTGGCAAACTTTGATATCTTCTGCTTTCTAACGTCCTCAGGGACATCGAATTTATGATGAGCAACGAATAACTGGAGCCCCGGAAGCTGCCGGAAGTCTGCTTTTACATACGTCTCATCATCCAAAACGAGGCGATGTGGTTTGGTCAATATCTGGGTGTAGAGCTTCCGTGCACGTGTTTACCTACCGCATTCTGCCGTTAATCGCGATTAGGCGCCCTTTGGACTTTGTACGTGTGTAGTCCTACACGTTCTTTTCGCATCTTGCTTGAAAGTTTTGGTTAGATTCAGTTTCTTCGCCACATCTCAAACCGAATTGTTGGGATTCCCCTTGAAAGCTGTAACTACCCGCTTGTGATCATTAACACTATACGGAGGTCCATTTTTGCCGATGGTCAAACGTTCGTGGTACCACTTTAAAACACGAGACACCGTAGAATGTACCATTCCCAGCTTCTTGCTGATGGCACGATGAGAAAGATCTGGATTTTCGAGATACGTTCGCAAAACTTCTTTGCGCCGCAGCTGTTCTTCCGACTTCATCTTCGCAACGATTGCACATCTGCTAGTGAAACTTACGCAGGGTAAACAAATACACATTGTCCACCTAAAATTTCAATAGAAAATACTCAACGGGTAAAAAGTTATAGCCATTTAAAAGTTGTGCAATTTGATTCCATACAACCTTTAATCACACGCAACGCATTGGCCAACCATCGATCCATCATTCCCTACATCGGTCATACGCAGCAATCTACATGTGTAAGAGGATCATCAATTCTCATGCAGTACCCACATGAACATAGTCTGGGGTCGGAACCCACAAGGGAAAGTGAATGTGTTGGATTCGTCCATAAAATATGATAAAAGTTTGTGTATTTTATCGCATTATTCAAAGTCTCAGTGGATCGAGTAAAAAATTTCAACAACTAGCCAAATATCTCATCAAAAGCGAGTCCACCAGATTTCTTTTCTAACCAAACAAACTAATCAACAAACGAACTAACCAACTAAAAAGCTTTCGATACCATCGACCATCAATTGCTTAACGAAAAGATGAAAATATTGAGAATAAGAGGAGTATCTAAGTCGTTGTTCCAAAGTTTCCTTACTAATCGCTCCCAGTTTGTAACTATCGGAGGATACAGAAGCACTTCATCGCCAATAACAACTGGAGTTCCTCAAGGGAGCAATTTGGGACCCATTATGTTCTTGCTATTCATTAACGACCTATCCAAGCTACAACTGAGAGGTAAAGTTCGACTATTTGCTGACGACACATCAATAAGCTGACGACACATCAATAGAGGACTTGCACTGTCAAATAAAAGGGGACATAATCTTACTTCAGCAGTTCTTCAAAGTTAACCTCCTTTCGTTGAATTTGAGTAAAACGAAATATATGATCTTCCACTAGCCATAGAAACGCCTTCCATCTCACAATTCACTGGAGGTAAACGGATTTGAAATTGAGAAGGTTTTGGAGTATCCGTTTCTCGGCCTAACGCTAGATTCCAGTATGAAATGGCCCGTACATGTCAATAACCTCAAGAGTAAACTTAGCTCAATAAGTGGAGTTTTGAGGAAGATATCTGGCTTTGTTCCACGAGCCTGGCTCTTGAAACTGTATTTCTGGCTCTTTCACTCTCGTCTGTAATACCTAGTAGCCATCTGGGGCATGGCCAGTAGTTCTCATTTGAAAGAACCGCAAGTCGTTCAGACTAGATGCTTGAGGATTATATTTGAAAAGCCACACTTACATCCTACGGCTGAACTCTTTAAACAAGCTAACGCCTCTATCATGGCGATTAGAGCGCTCTGCGAACATCAAATCCTTTTGTTAGTTTGATGAATCCTAACAGATAAATCAACGCACCATAACATCTAACGTACGAGAACTATTCGTAATCGAGCATCACGACGGGAAGGACACTTAGCGCTATCGCAGCCATACACCGAGTATGGTAGAAAAAAATTGTGTATATTGGCAGCAAACTGTACAACGAACTTCCACCGAGATGCAAAAATGTTCTTGGTCCAAACATGTTCTAGAAAATTCTAAGAAAACCCCTGAAAGAACAAATCTCCAAGTATCTTCCT
Organism: Aedes japonicus; assembly: GCA_034211315.2. Classification (NCBI taxonomy): domain Eukaryota; kingdom Metazoa; phylum Arthropoda; class Insecta; order Diptera; family Culicidae; genus Aedes; species Aedes japonicus. The sequence continues at coordinate 20,840 of JASCZW010006973.1, read as the reverse complement.
TAAAAGATGCCAGACCATACCAAGGGATCTTTATTTTGTCTGGTGAACTCCAGCTTTTACAACACTTCGCAACCTTTACAACACTCCGTCATCGCCTTATGGTTTCCGAAACAACGAGCTGTTCATCAGCCCCTCGTCAAGCAAGCCAAGGATTCTGGACTTCAGTCTGGCCATAGGCAGCCTTCTGTCAGTTTTGCAACCATTACCACACTCCGTGGATTCCGGAACACTGAACTGCTCATCTGTTAGTAAATCCAAGGGTATTGGCCTTCGGTCTGGCGAAAATCTTCGTTCTTTCCACAACCTTTACCACATTCCGTCATCGCTACGTGAATTCCGGATGGCCGAACTGTTCATCTTGTTTCCGTCATCCGTACCAGGGGTTTTGGATTTCAGTCTGGTGAAAACCAGCTCTCTGCCAATCCTGCAACTCTCGAACACTCCGTCATCGCTACATGGGTTCCGAAACTACAAGCAGTTAACCAGTTTCTTGTCAGCCACGCCAAAGATTCTAGACTTCGGTCTGGCCAAAGCCAGTCTTCTATTAGGTTAGATAGAGCTATATATGTCAGGCCGAAGCCACCAATGGTACTGTGCCATGAAGTTCTTTAAACCTTCCAGCTTTGCAACAATCACTACACTCCGTCATCACTATGTGGATACCCGAACGATGAGCTGCCCATCAAATCTTTGTCACCCATACCAAGGATGCCGGAAACCGGTCTGGTGAACATCAACCTCCTGTCAGGGTATTCATCATCGCTGTGTGAACACCAAAAGGACTATTTATCAGGTTTCTGTCACCCATGAACAACTATCGGTCATTTATAGCCTTATTCATTATAGAATCAACCATGTTTACTGTTAGTTCTTAAGCCCTAGATTTAAGCTACATTTCGCACTTCCTTAAAAGATTTAAAACTCACTAGAAGTGCACTCTGTTATATCTAAAGTTTTAAAACATTCGAAGGTTTTGTGCCTTTGGGAGAAGAGGCTTTACAGAAGCTTCACTCCTACAGGTTTTCCTTCTGCAGAAATAAATAAATAAATAAATAAATAAATAAACTAACAAATTTCACTTGTCAGTCAATGTGAATAAATATCTTTTCACAAGTTCAATTCTCATTTTCTCTCAAATTACACGTGGTTGAAATTAAATGTCCAATTGACGCTTCTATCGAGCAAAAGACTGCTCCAGCGTTCAATAAGTTAAAATCCGATTGTCAACTAACGCTCCCCCTCGGTAAACGCTTTCGGCTGTCATAAGTGCGTGGAGCTTTATTTGATTGCTCAATTCCATTGATTAAAACTTGCTCGTCAACAAGTTCTACTGTGCGATTGTACCCTACCAAGAACGAATAACATTCAGCGGGAAAAAGTTTCACTCTACAATGAAATTGCCCCAAAATCAACTTAATCTTGTCTGTTGACTCACCCTATCCGTGGTAAATGATATCCCAACTGTGTGATTAATTTGTTTTGACACGAAGACAACCGAACAAATACGATAATTCTGATTGGAAGTCGAGAGTAGTTTTGCAGTTTGTTATGAACAATGATCGATTTGACCACTATCACAGAAACTCCCTTTCTCACATACAGAAAACGCTCAATTCACCATTCACGATTATTTTCAGTCCGCAGTTCCTCTATCTGCCACCAGATGGTTCCGCACCTCAATTTACGGGAAATTACTGTTCGACTTTCCCCTAACCAAGTGCTCCCCTATCCTCCGACGGCGTTCGCCAGGAGCGACACCAAAGTTCAAGAGCAAACGTCAGGTTTCGGGATCAACGCGCAGGTCCGGGAAATTTCTCCCTCGTCCGCTTGCTGATTGCATTACACTTCATTTTTCCCTTTTAGCGACGGACGACGTAGACCAACATTCCGTCACATCGCGACTCCCGGACTACCTAGCGGACCTTGGCTCACAGCAGAAAATATGGACACGGCCACTTCGGTCGCGTTGGGATGGGGCAATGTTTTGAAAAAGTTGGGAAATTTACTCTTGCTGAACCGGGTCGAGAGCGCGAGAGCGGGAGAGGATGCGGGATGGGCTTGAGAGTCAATTCCTCTGCTGGCACTGGGTCCTCTGCTGGGGGGACAGATTTTCCTATAAATTTTCTGAGATTTTCAGTGCTCTCATGACGCTGATAGGAAACGCACGTGCGGTGTCTTCAGTCCTTATCGGGCTCGTGGTCTAATCTCCCTTTTGCTAGCTCAGAAAGCGTTCAATTCCGGTGTGAGTGTGTCCAAACCCGAAGAGAGTCGATCCCACCGGACGGTTGACAGATTCCAGATGCTGGCTGGAGTCAGATGTAATGCGAAGGATGCTGTTGGTCAGTGCATTCTACGGATCGTTGAAGGATAAATTGTGTCCGTGTTAGGGTAATGTTCGGTTATGGGACGGATTCCGCCGAGTTCGTTCGAAGTGAAGTGATGGAAGTAGTAATTAGCGTTTGCTAATTGAAGTGATTCGTTAGAACAACGCAGGAAGTGCGGCGTTTTAGAAGTGAGGAGAGGTGGATTTGACACATCATCATCATCACCATCATTGTTGTTGTGCGACGTTTGAAGTGGTTAGATAGAAGTGTTTCGAAGGAAGCATTCGAATAGATTGCAAAACAAGAAGAATTTTGTATGCTAGGTCTGGGTTGTGAAGGAGAAGCAAGCTATTGCCCCAGGAGTGTAAGTGAGAAGCTGCAATTCGACAGCAAGTCGTTCGATTGAACCTTGTTTTGGTGTTTCACTTCAATCTAGAGGCCCATATTCATTCGAAGGAAAATTGTGTTAGATAGCGAAAAACAAGCACTAGACGTTTTTCTCCAGTGAAAAGAAACATTGCTTTTAAAGTACTTCACTTGAGATTTTCCGCGAAGATAATCAAAAGTGATGACAAAAAGCTGCTCGTACTTATATAAGCTTCAGTAAATGGGAATAGAAAATAATCATTGAAGTATTGAAAGCGCAATCATAGTATCAGGGTTGGGACCCTTCACTGTGTCGTGTGCTATTTAAATTGAAGTTGGAAATCATTCGCGTTAATATCGTAATCAGTGAAAATCTCATTAAAGGAGAATATTGGTGGGAAACAAAGTGAAAGAAAATTACTGCAATCTGTTACTGGTGCCATAAAAAGGTGAAGTTAAACCTAACAACAGCTCCGAGTGTTCGAAGGCAAAAGACCACGATCGAGGATTAAAATTTCGCATCGCCGTTTCCAAGCGAATGGGGGGAAAATAGCAGCATGACGGTTAAACCAATTACCAGCATCAGCCGGAAGGATTAACGCTCGCGGTGCAAGTTGGAAAAGTGGTATCCTGGCTTCATCCCCACATCGACGCTCATTCACCCGACAGCCAGGCACTCCATGCAAAATGGACCGATTTTTCATGTGATTTCATAACAGGTAGGTTTTCCCCCTGTCAATTCAGTTTTTCAGCTCCGTTGCGTTAAAGCATCAAATTGAATGCCAACTTTATACGTTACTCTTTGTCCTTCTTCAACAAGAAGTTAGCATAATGTGGCGTGCCTGAACCGCAGTTTTGTCAGGAATGTAAGGAACATACAAAGTGCTGTTAGGATTGGAAATGGGGTATGTTTGGTGTTTCTTAAGTCAAGGAAGAACGAAAGGAATGTTTATTAACGCGCCGGATTTAATTCATGGAGAAAGTCCCTATAAAACTTTATATTTGAATACAAGATTAGTTTAAATTCATGTTTGCAGTAGAAACTTTTCAATGTTCAATACTGTAACGTATTGTTTTCAAGATTTCTGTGTATAAAGGAGGACATCCCTTTCATATCAGCACACAGAATGTAAAGCTATGAAAACGACCCGCATATATGATCAAGAATTTAAAGGGTGTATTTGAAAAAATGCACACACATATTTACTCACCAAAATTAAACCGTGTATCGGATATTCCTGAAATTTTCAGGGAGTTAAAAACTACTCATAATGTATGACAAAATGTATGTACTGAATTTCATCAAAATTTTTTTTTATTGAATTCAATCTCCCGAAAATTTGTTACAAAATTAGTTTTATTGAATGCCCGCGACTCCACTCATCATATGCTTTTGTTGTTTTCACCAAAATTTGCTCAAACTTCAGCTCTGTTTAAAGAGTTTTGGGATGTTTGCGAAGTTTCTTCCTCATAATTACCGAAAAAAAAAATTCAAGATAATGCTAGATAAGGTCAAAATAGAGTTGATCATTTGTGCTTCTTTATGAATGGCAAAAGACGCTTCATAAAGCACTCTTCCATGTAAATCCTACCATTGAATTTTCCGGAAGTGATTAAGAAAGCGCTTATTTTACCATTTCCGCAAATCACCTGCCAGCTCAGGAACTTCTTTGCAAATTTGGATTATTTCATCTTTCGGACATCCTCCGAAACATCGAACATAGACTTGGCAACGAAATATTCTTGCCCAGGAAGTCCATCACGATACAACTCGATTTGGTGAGCAACTTCGTGTAAAGTTTCCGTAAGAGGGTTTTCGTAGTAATGTTTTGAGTTTCATTCCGGTTTGGGACTTTTTGCACCATGTAAACATGTAACCCAGTACGCCTCATGGTTTTCTGCACAAAACCAACTGACACATGGATGATTTGGATGGTTCTTGAACTGTTGCGCTACTTTCTTTGCCATTTAACTGTCCATTGGACCACTTTTACGACCACTACCTTCCTTTCTTCCTGATGTAAACCATACACAATGAATAAGATTTAATAAGATGTACACAATGGTTCAAAAGGTACAGAAATTTTCCAGTGTGCCAATGTTATCGAACACACCCTTTATTCCCAAAAACTTGAGTGATGAGAACGACAAACACGGCGAACGGTTTAACCAACAGATGATGTTCATGTAACGGCGGTTTCAAGGGTGTTGAGACGAAGCAATGATTGATGACTATTGTTTCTTTCCCGTGGAACAAACCACAAAAATCATAGACTTAGTAACCAACAAACGGCCACTTCCATTCAGCACGTTTTCCAACAGCCACTACAACACACGAGTTCTGTGTTGTTTTGTCCTGATTTGGCGTATTGCCATCATGTTAAAGCGGCTTAGGAATGGTATGCAGGAAACAACGTCAACATTTAACCCAGGACTTTAATCCTCCGAACACTTCCTGAACTTCGTCCAATTGAAAGATATTGGGCAACATTGAATAATTCAAAAAAATTCCCTTAAATCCTAAGTTTATTAGGCCTCCTTCATATATACTTCGGGCAGCCTTACGGCAGTTGGTTGGAACCTTAGCTATGGCCGATGATACGATGGAAGATGGCAAATTCTTTCGTGGCCAGTGATTTCAGTATATCTTCCATCAGGGGTTCTCCCAAACATATTCCATCGATCGCATCTGCAGGACGTTGAGTAGGTAGACGGTCTTCGGTACAACATTTATCTTCAACCTTCTCTTGGCACAAAGAGCTGAGGCCAGGTCCAGCCATAAGGACACATCCTGTTTCGAGTGATACTTCTTGATAAAGGCGGCAACTTCCGGTAGGCACTTCGTCCTGTAGATCTCTCCGTTTGCTGCAAGCACCGAAGGAACGAACAACCGGTTGGCCATTCCTGCTGCGAGAACTTGGCGTTGGAGATATATTAGACGTGTTTGAGGACGTTAACATTCCCTGCCTCCTGTCGTTGCCACCCAGCGCCAAGTAAATCTCGTTCTCCATTATGACCACGAAGTTGCGCTTCGCTAGAAAGATGTTTTTCACCATCTTCAGCCACTCTTTCTGGGTGATTGTTTGCTGTTCAATCACGGTCATCCTCGACTGACGCTTTTGCATAACTATATTCAACTTGTCCTGGTAGTTCTTCACGCTTTGGCCGATTCCAGCACCCTCTCGGCCCAAAGCGAGAAATGGCGAGACCACCTTGCCCTGGGTCTACCGTGTGGCTTGAAACATGCTTTTATGCGACGCTCTCGCGTTTCTCCAAATGCGATTTTTTTTTTGTAAATGCCTGATCGGTCATATTGGGGAACACGAAGTGCCTTTTGATGTTCAACTTTTTCGCTCTGGGTTGGAACTGGTAGTATAGACTGTTGCGAAAAATATAAATACACTTTCTTTAACAAAAAAAAAACCGTGATTTTTGATTATTTTAGTCTCAAACATAGTAAATAATATTTTTTTCTTTCATTAATTAATTTTAATTTGCTTGATTTTTCGTAGGGTAGGCGAGTTCTTTAAATTTTCCCTTAACACTACTCATAAGCTTCTGCACAGCGCTTTCTCCTACCATTTTCACCAATATTTCTTAAATGTGTCAACACTATCCGCTGATTTCAGTGTTTTCTCAGCTTCGCATTCGTCAAAACCCAGAAAGTTTTGATAGGGCGAATTTCAGGGCAGTTTGGTGGATTAATCTACTTTGGTACAAATACGACATTGTTCCTTTTGCACTACTCTAGTACATATTTAGAGTAATGGCAGAAAACAAGATCAGGCCAAAAAAATTTTGGGCCTATTATGCTGTTTGATCAAGTGTAGCAACCTTTTTTGCAGTCACTCCTTCACGTAGATTTGACCATTCATTGTGTCTGTAATGAATGGACGAGATATTTTTCCACATCCGCATATGGCCTGCCACACCATTATCTTCTTGCCAAATATTCCGGTGTGAATTGCTTTCACTGTTCCCTCCGGTAAGATATCAAACTGTGGTCTCAGTAGAGTTTTATAATCGAGTTTTATGTAGGTTTCATCGTCCATGATAGCCCGATGTTTTGGTCAGCAGTTTGTCGTCCCTTTGGTTTCGAGCCCTTGGTTCCATAGATTCAGCTTGTTTGGTGCTTCGTTTCGGCTGCTTCTGCTTCCGACGAATCTGCAGGCTCATTCTCTCCTTGACACGCATAACATTAGTCACCGAAGTACTTAGCTTTTTCGCCACATTTCGGACTGATGCTGAAGGATGACGCGTGAAATAGTCTCTTACCTTTCTGTCGATTTTAGCGTCAGCGGGACTGGGTTTTCTTCTCCGTCTTGGGGAATCTACAAAAGAATACTGTTCTTGATACTTCCGTAATGCGGTTTGAACTACTCCGACGCTCACACTTTCTTCTTTCGCCGAAAAACCACTGACGGTTCACCGTTTGTGCACAATCCGATTTCTTTGCTCGGGAGAAAGATCACGCATTTCCAAACTTCCGTGCGAAAAATATAAAATAATGACAACATAGGTTTAATTTTGATGTGAGCAACAGAACTCAGCCAATAGTTGGTTAAAGACTTCACGCATTTTTAATTGACGGTTAATCATTCGTGTATTTATAATTATCGGAACAGTCTATACGAACGTAAGGTTAAGTTTCTTTATTAGAGATGCTTTCTGCTAGTGGCTCGTAGTCTCTGGTAAGGTCAAACAAGGGGGGTCCTAAAGGGATGGTAAGTCTCGTACAATATAAGACATATGAACTGGCTTGTCTAACGCTCTAACGATCTAACGCTGATCGTAATAATCGGTTTCGTTTGTCCTTGCCGTGTCCTTTTGTGCAAGCGTTGGGAAATTCCTAGGAGGGTGTGGGTTGTGGGAGTGGTCCGTGATCAGAGCATGGGTCAGTGTAGTGCGGGTTGGTACGTTGAGGATAAAAAACTGGTAACGTTTGAGCTTGTATAAGGGAGGGAAGAGGATTTCTCCGGTGGTAGGTATCGATAAGAAGTCCCCCACTGGCGGACTCTCTATCACTCCCCACCAGTTTAGTGGGTTCATGGAGTAAAAAAGAATTACCAAACGTTCAGCTGTTGAGAATTCGGTAAAACTTTACAGATTTCTGTAAAAAAATCTAAGTGTGTAGAATGAGAGATATGAAAAGAAAGTGTTGAAAGTTCCGTCAGTGTACGGTTGGTTGAAAATTGAATTGAAGTATTGAAAACTAAGCGCATGGCTTGGATATAGTGGTACTCGAACCAAGGACGTTACTTTTGCCTAACATCCCACTGCGGAGTAGGTCAAGGCACGGACGAATCCGCCACATCAACAGACAAAAGAATGGGCGTCTGATCTTGATCATATACCACTGATAGCTAATGATAGTTTCTAGTTTGTACACACTTCGTTTTGTTGCATACATGGGAAATGAACCCTCTCCTTCTTGGTTTTTAGTTAGCGAAAAATGTAATGTTTAGATATATTAAATCTAGTGTTGCGCAGATGTAAAGTTTTATAAATGTAGTGTTGTTTCAATCCGGTTGCAATTATTAAAAAGGGGAGAAAACCAAACTCAAGGAATTCAAGAGTAACAATTGTGCGCTATAACACCATCAACGAGTGTTGGGGAGCCAACTCTATCAAAGGAAGGAAGGAAGGTAAACAGTTCCTCAACACAGACCAATGCAGCTTCCATCGCTGAAGAAGTCCCTTATGCTGTCCGAGATCTCAAAAAGCTTATGTGACCCCTCATACTGGTGGCCAATGGCACAAGCAATGCTCCAATGAGTCATGTGAGTAACAAACGGCACAGCTTACGTAGAAGGATCAATTTCCCGACAGTTTGTGCAACGCTCTTGCGTGTCCAGAGCAAAGACGTGATAGTATCCACTGCTGTCGGTGGTCAGATGGTTCCATAGGTGTACGGAAACTTTTACTTTATATATAAACTGATTTCGGCACTGTGACCATTCTGTTGCCCCAGGCGTTCCAGATTGATGTCAAATCCACATCTTAGTGTCGTCTTCAGTGACATTGTTGGTGAATAATTTTCCGTTGAAAGATTGTTATTCCACGAGGATGAGGGAGAGAGGGTAATTATTGTATGTATCCAAGAGTGGGTTAGAATTTCTGAGCCAAGGGTCGAAACAACGCCGATTGATTCAGTGAGATGGGGTGAGATGCTACTTCCAGCCAAGCAGGAGCTTAAGGGGGGATATACAGTTAGAACGAGAAAAAAAAACTCATTTTTGAAAAAAGAAATTCAAGTGGAAGTTTTCACTAAAATCAATCGAAACTTTTTTACAATTATAAGTGTATCCATGTAGTATACAAAAATATTTTTTTCAATTTTTTTTAAACAAAATGGCGGCCGTTATAGTGCGTTGGAAAAGTCGTTGTATTTTGATTGTGCCGGCTCTCCTAGTCGCAGTTTTGATCTGAAACCTGCCTACCCGGAAAAATTACATTAGTTACATTTAAATTTAGTAGATAGTTGAAAAAAAAAGTAAAATTAAAAAAAATGCTCTTTCGGCTTAATATTTTTGAAAATATCCACAATTTTTCCACTATTTTATCATATTTTTCCATATTTAATAATAAAGTATTACAATAATTTTTAATTCATCTAGAAGATTATACTACAATAAAGAAATCCTATAAGTTTCAGCTTAATCGAACGATTTGTTTTCGAGTTATCACCGGCAAAAACTCCAAAAATGCTGTTTTGAGAAAAACGCGTTGAAAGTCTTAATTATCGGTCAAGCGTGCGAAAGAGGCGTCTCCAAAAAACGATGAAAAAAAAACACTTGGAGTTCGAATTTCAAAAAAAGAGTTTCAGGAGCGTATTTTACGGGAGATATACAAACTTTTTATGAAATAAAATCAATGAATTTTTGGTCATTCTAACTGTATATCCCCACTTTAAAAAAATGAGCACGGTTTTGGGAGCTTGTGGAGCTGAGCCGAGTACTGGTCAGTGATTCCAATGCCGACTCCGTCTTTTCCTACGGAGCCATCCGTTTACCGTGTCATTCATGATATATTACACAGGTTTATATATATACCTATCTATCTATTTATATCTATGTATATATATAGATTATAGATTATATATATAAAAATGGATTTGTGTCTGTCTGTCTGTCTGAACCTAATAGGCTCGAGAACTACTAAATTGATCGGCGTGAAATTTTGCATGCAGGGGTTTTTTTGACCGGAGAAGGTTCTTATGATAGTTAAAGACCCCTCCCTTCTCTGAAAAGGGACGCTCCCATACAAATGAAACACTAATTTCTACATAACTCGAGAACTAATCATGCAAAAGAAACTTAATTTAGCATGTGTGAGTTTTTGAAGGCACGAAAGGTTTCTAAGGTAGCTTGAGAATCCTCTCCGTCCTAAAAGGGGGGGGGGGGTTCCATACAATCCCATACGGCTCATATCCATGAGTCGATAGGTAGGGTCCAGGTGGTGGAGTCGTCTTCTTGGCGTCGGTGATTGTCGCCATGTGAGGAAATAGGCCGACGAAAATAAAAGCAATATCTTTTGAATTACTGAACCGGTTACAAATGTAAAAACACCAAATGAAAAAACAAAAATTAAAAATACTTAAAAAAATGTGGGCGTTGAAAAAGTGGAATTTTGTATCGTAAAACATCGATTGTAGTTGTTTTTTTTTGCGATTTTCATGGTGTCTGACTAGAGGGCGCTAAACGATTTTATATTTTTTTTTCTTGAAAATTTAGACTGTTTTACACAATATTTAAAATAATTAGAGGAAAATGTTTTTCGAGATATATTATTTGTAGTTATCAAGTTTTGCGCCATACCCATATGCGACTTAACTATCATATGTCTCCATTGATTTATGGTGACTGTAACATAGTCATATTATCCACACTTATTTGAATTTTGGACTCTAGACTACCATGACTTTCCCAATGACTTAAATAAAATTTATAGGTTGCTGGTGGGTATCATAAAGTGTCAAAGGGATGTGTAGAATTTTAATAAAAATGCAAAGAGTATCTAAATGAGTATTAAGAAATTAAACTTAGGAAATGTATCTTACACGAACAATACGATACCCCATATCGATATCGATTTGGACTTTTATAAGACAATCTCATGGATTTAAATCCATCATGTGTGTAGTTTGAAATAAGACTAGTTTATTTGCTGAGGTTTTAAAATATTATTATTATTATCGTAGACCTAAAACACGCATAAAGAGCTCTTACAGTTTCACAGAATGTAGTTCTTCCGAGAAGGAAAATCGTTTGACAATAATATAATTTTCATTTTGCAGCTCAAAACTATGATATGACTGAGTTGTCCATGTGGTTTTTAAGTATTGCAGTCGTACTTTGCATGTAGGTTGGTAATGACGGTGTACTGTATCATTTAAAATAAATAATAATTTTAACAAGACACAGATAAACATTAATTAACCATGTGTACTCTGATTTTGATTCTGTAAGTAATGTAATAAACTTTGTTTTGAATGTAACCGATTATAAAACCATAGTTTAGTTTTTATATTTTTTTTTAGTTCCTTGATTATCGAGACTTTCAGTCCTGGGCTGGTTCATCTCCCGTCGTAGTCACTCAAATGCCTTTTTGGGTCTTTTTGTAACTTGTCCGGGGTGAGATTCGAACTCGTGACTTTGGCGTGAAAAGTATGGATGCTAACCACTACGCCTGGTCGCCCCTAAAACCATAGTTATTACCGTTGAAGGTAATAGTAGTGTCGACGGCAAATGTGTGAAATTAATGTGTTGAACAAAGCATGCATATCTATTTTAGACCTTAGCTATTTTTGAAACTTGTCGAAAGAAGTATGAATTTAAAAAATATATATATGCCGGTTTTCTAGATCAAAAAATCAGTTGTCTTGACTGATGTATTTAATGTATATACCAACTAAACCAGTTGAACATAGCTTTGCCTTAGCAAAGAACTCGAACAGCTTTGTACAACTTGATTTTTTTGCGTCTTATATGAGAAAAAAACAAGCTAAACAAAAAAATGACGTAGAACACAAGGCCGACTAAAAGCTTATTGGTACGCACAAAAAGACCTGTAATTTGTGATTCAGTGAGCATGGCATCCATTAATGGATCCGTTTCAGAACTTTTATTAAAACTTCAAAGCTACAGCATGAGATGGTTACGTTTCTCCAGTTCGAAAGAAATCTCGAACCTTCCTCTTGGTGGAGCTTATCAGCACCCACACAGTTGAAACGGACTCGGAATCTGCGCATTTCTTCCATTTTGCCCGCATTGACCAGCATTTTTCTATTGGTTGAAATTCCGGTCAATTCGGAGGTTCCATTTCCTTGAGCAGAAAACCGATCTGCCAACTTGGATCCAGAACCTTTTTGAAGTAGTGGTAGATGGCAAAATCTAGCCAAACGACTGACTTTGCCCCTATGCCGGTTGAATGGCAATACAGGCTTTTCAGGTATTCTTCAATGTAAATTCGGGATGTCATCGTCAAGGATGTGACAAATGGTTCCGTTTTCAGGCCACAACTGCAAATAGCTTGCCAAAGCATAGCCTTCTTTGGGATACTTTTGGCAAACACAAACCACGTCCAGTCGCGATGTAAAACTTTTGACCGGGAAGCTGCTTAATATCGAGTTTGACATATGTTTCGTCATCGATCAAAGTGCAGCCCCTGTGTTTCAAAACACGGTCGTACAAGAGCCTTGTACGCTTTTTGACCACGGAATTCTGCGTTTTTTGCCGTTTTGGATGTTTACTGGCTATGTATGACTTGTATCCTTGCTGGGCAGCTGACGATCCCTGGTACCAATTTTTAGTAGGTCCGTTGATTCTTTTCCACACTCAAGGTTTCCTTGAAGCATTTAAGCACTCGACAAACTGTTGCTTTCGGCATCTTCAGCTCTTCAGCTAAGTTAGAACCGGACCACTCCGGATTTTCCAGGTGTTCGTGCACTTTGTTTTCTCTTCTCTAGTTTTCTATTTGACGTTATTTCTAAACGTTATCGACTACTTTGATCAAATCTTGCACCAGTTGTTCTTTTTCAGAAGCGTAAACAAACAGCTGTCAAAGATTTTCGCTTCCCTGGTGCGCGTGGGGCGTACTAATTTACTTGTATGTCATTATTCTTTTTGCTGATGATACCGTGTTAAAGCGGTGTCCACGATGAAATTGCCACACACAAATTGATTCGCAAAATTCGAGTTTTCATCCGATTGCCATCCAACTTTCAGGGATTGAGAAATAACTATTAAACTTCTATTGTTACCATTTTACTCGTATTTTATTTACAGTCCATACGCAAATGCCCGCACCTTGGCCTTAACCCCGGCCATAAGATTCTGCACAACCTGTGAATCAACCGTATTTTTGCATGTAAACCCATCACTTTCCTTCAGTTCCTCGACTGTCTTCACTACCTTCAGTCGTTTAGGAAGGTGCTGCTTCATAATCGCCCAGTACTTCGTATGGGGCGAAGCTCCGGAGTGTTGGGAGGGTTGAACATTTTCGGCACGAAATTGACCTTATTATCCGCATACCACTTCAGCACGTCCTGCGAGTAGTGGCCTATGAGGCCAGATCCGGCCAGAAGATTGTTGGGACGTTGTGGGCCTTCAGGAGAGGAAGCAGTCGCTTCTGAGAGCACTCTTTATGTACACCTGTCCGTTCATCGTGGTCCTGGTCGCAGTGCGGTGCACTCCGCTTCCCGCACGTGCAGATGGCTTGCCAAACCAGGAATTTCTTGCAAATTTGGACATCTTCTGTGCGGACATGCTCCGGAACGCTGAAGGTCTTATCCGTACGCCGGCAGCGTTGCGGGATCTGTTTGAAGTCGGCCATCACATATGTTTCGTCGTCCATGATGCAGCATACCAACTTTCGTCGTGTTGAGGCATGTTGAGGTACAACTTCCTGCGCGTTCGAGTTTTATGGACTGTTCTGCTTCTCGATCGCGATTGGGCCTTTGTACCTTGAACGTTCGAAGCTCGGCGCCTTAGTTTTGGCCTTCTGACAAACTTCGGCTTAGGTGTCACGGCTTCTCTAGCCACATCCTGAACGGGAGGCGTTCGGATTTCGGTTGAAGGCCCCAACTACGCGGTTGTGATTTTTGGTGTTGTACGCAATAGCCTTTTTCCTTCACTTCTGGGCTTCCGATCGGTGGTCAACCGTTCTCGAACCGCTTAATCACTGCGACACCGTGAATTCGCGTTCAACATTTCTTGCGATGATGAACAATGCGAAGATCCTTGTTCTCGTGATGAATGCGGCAAGATTTTATCACGCACGAGCTGTTCTTCTCCTAACTTCATTTCCGCGAGTTTGATCACCGGACTCTTTAACTTGCAGGATGTAAATACGTGCACTATGAACCAACCACCCAAATTTTCATTAAATTCTACCCAACGGTTAAAAGTTAGAGCAATTTCTCATAGTGTGGCAATTTCTATCGTGGTTGGACACCCTTTACTTCTTTGCAGGTAAAAAGCCTTTGATAATAGCTTTCACATTTTAACGTAGATTTAAGTTCTCTTAGTAAATGGTTGAATTGAAACAGTTGAAAGTGAACGTAACTGAAACTAAATTGATTATAATTTCATGAAATTGAGTCATTGAGACAGTTTCGTTGAAACTGATGGCGCAGAAAATTGATCGCTTCGCGAGAATGAATATCTTGATATTATGTAATATAATGAATTGGTGACTCTCTACATTACGACGATGGCATTAAGAATATAGCCAAGAAGTTCGGCATTCTCCGCCTCGACTGAAAAGCGATTTATCTCATTGCTAGTGAAATACAACTGCACAAATCAATCATCTCTTCGTCGTTACAAGATATCTTATGTATGTTTGAGTTAATCAATCGCGGTTGTAATAAGACAACGATTTTGAGATGTACAAGGTTCGCTTCCTCCTCTTCCTTGTTAGATGCCCTAGAGTGGCTATCGGTGAAACGGAGGGTTTTGTATTTAACAATGGTGTTAATAGCTTAGAAGTTATCTGAACTTTTTTTCCGCTATATATATCTTCCATGTTTGGTATTTTTCATTTTACAAAACATGAGTTACTCCCACTGCTTTTATGGTTTGAGCAGTCTTCAAATAAAATCTGTTGCATTTCCCATTATTCATGTTTCCGAATACTTTGAGTGTTGGAATGAATAAGAAAATATGGCAGCCTTTTGTGGAATATGCATCAGGGGTTTGCATCTTTTAATGCAAAAATCAGCGCTAAAACTTGAGATAATGAAGGTAATGAATTCTACAGTTCCTCATCTCCCACCTAGCATAGAAGATAATGAACCATCTGCCTGTTTTCATGAACTCCTACCAACGTAAACAAGCTCACATTACATACAAAAATATGACTTAAAGACGATTACCGCCAAATCACTTTCAGCCACAGAAAGAATATTGTCTCGCAACCACCCCATTGTCTGTGCGGGAGGAGATAATGGTGCTCGTAGAAATGAGCTAAGTGACACAATAAATGTCACGAGTCTTTCAACGTGTCAATGGTCTTCACCTCGTGGAGGTATCTATCCCACATTCGATGCTAGGTGGTACAAGGGCATAACAAAACACCGACCCAAAGTTGAAACTTCCTGGAAGAACACAAACAACAACAAAACAGCTCGTTGAAATGGAATTCTGAAACGGTGATGCGAACCGCGGGTAAAATGCACGGTATTCTCTGCCGGCTTATGATGCGAAAAATACCCTACGTGAAAAACGTCTGCAAATAGCTTCTCGCCACAGTGGCGGCGATGGATGAGGGGGTGGGTGGGTCTTCCATTGTTCATGATAACGATTATATGCCATTTTTTCTTTCTTCTTCTGTTGTCACTGCGACCGCCGCCATCATCCTGAAGAGCACGAGCAATCCTGTAGGCGCCTCCTTGGCTGGCTGTCACGACACACTTATCTGTAATTGCTGTGATAATGAGCTCTCCGTGACGGAGTGGATCGTTTCGTTCGTTTCCTTATCCGGGATGATGGCTCTGGTTCCCTGCGAGCCGGTCTCGATAATAGACAAAGAGCGTTTTGCCGGGCGTCGTGTCTTCTGCTGCTTCGTTGTCGGATATGAGGAAAATGTTTGCTCCCTACTGCGGAAAAGCGGGCGGTAAGAGCTTCCGATAGTGGTTTTGAGGTGGTTATTGAAGAAGGAACATCTGCCGGGCAATCGGAACCAACTGGGAACAACAAAACAAAAAACAAAACACTGTTGGTGCAATGCCTGCGTCCTGAGCCAACGATGGTGGAAACACGGCAGGAAAAGCTTAGTCTGAGGCGAAAACTTTTCCATGGCGTGGGAACTTTTTCTATTGATGGAGCAGACTTATGACGCTCATGTCTTCGACAGTGTCACCAGCATGTGGCTGGACTGAGGCATCTGGGAGAGAACTCTGGCTTTGCAAACTGTTGGCGGCTAAACACGTTTTTATTGCTTGGTAAAACTGGTGCGGTGCTGCCATAGCGACTCTGGCGTGTATTCTCTGGAAGCGTACGGTTGGGGGGTGAATTAAACTAGAATAAACGCATCTCCTATATCTGGTTGTAGCAGCATGATTCGGAGTTGAAGCTTTCCATAATGACACTGCATTCGCTGGTATCTTCTACAATCACATTCACATAATAGTAACAATTGCTGTAGGTTGTCTTTTTGTGGTGTTACATGTGTGAATTTGAGGAATGAGCGTATGGATCATCATATTAATTTGTTGTGTTTCGTTGAAGGAATTTCTTCAATAAATTCTATCTTTTTTGCGGTATGTTGCGATTCTTGCATGCAAAACTGCCAACATACGAACATGACTGCTCCTGAGTTGGATATCTTGCTCTCGCCTTAAATATAACGGTTGAGATGTAGCTCTGTAGTAGCTGCACAGCTACGAATATTACCTATCAGCTATGTGATGCTTAACGATTATTTTTTGTCATCGTTCATTCTAATTGTCTTTTCATACAAAAAATAATGTTTCATCCAAATCGAGTTATCGTACATAGCGACTTTTTAAAATGAGGTAGCTTGCAAACAAACGCTTTGAATTTGATTGATTGGGCCTTGAACCTGGTTTGAATTTGGTTGATCAGCTCGTTTGGGGCCTTGATAAAGGTCAAAAATGCGACGAGAAACCGAGTCTCAGAAGCGAGTTGCAGCAATTAAGAGAACAATGAGCAGCAGAGATTCGATTCTGGCTCTCTTTCGTCCAGACGTACTGTTCATAACAATGTCGCAGTCACTCGGTATGACTGCATGTAATCTTTTGATTTGTCTTTAAAATTTGTTTTTGGAGAATCAATTTCTTTCGGCATCAGTTGCATTTTCAACACAGTTCCAGAACATACAGAAAGTGGCATTTATTCATCGGTGTGCGAATCCATGACAAACCCAAAATGGGAAAGTTCGCTATCATCCCCGCGTCGTAAACCTGTTTATATGCCTGCAATGGATATTTTTCCTCGATAACTATGCAAGCCGCAGTGGTACGCAGGCGTCTTCCTGGTAACGTCAATTTTTGCGCGCTGTTGAGAGTGGTGGACTTGTTCCGTTGCTACAAGCTACGCGGTGCCGGTATTGACGAAGATTGACGTCGTATGGTCAGTACCATTGGATACGCGTAACGCTCGCTAATTTTCAAAACACAATATTGTTCCGTTTCTACCTGCCTCAGACGGAACTCTAACCTGCTGCTCTTCTTTGCCTTTCTGTTTCTATGTTACCGAAAACATTATTGTTCTATCTAATTTCTGGTGAAGATAGCGGTATCTCTTCTCTTAACAAACATTTAATGATTTTGATCTACCTGGCTCAAAGTGACTCTTGGTGTGATTTCTCTGCTCAATATCATGCACATCGTAGGGCATCTTTTAATACATTTGATACGTCGCAATCAGTTGAATAAAAGTTCTGGAACATTTCATACATTGTCGATAATATTGCGAAAAAGCAAAAGCTCGTCTTTATGGACTTATTTCATGCAAGTTTAACAGCTTCCCCACGTGTGGAATGGTCGTTTCACCTTGATATCGATATTACTCATCACAAATTAAAATTCTGATAATGTTTTTACCTTGAAGTGAGCAGGACTATAGCATATATATTCACACGAATAACAGCATTTCAATGTTTAACAAACAGAGATCGGAATTTTATTATATAGTTTCTTTTATAACATTTGAAGTACGAACATTGTCTATGCAGGGCCGGACTTGGTGAAGAGGACCAGGAGTGGAGTAATGCGCAGGCCCCGTGGCGAATATGGATATGAACAGATTTCTGCCTCTGTTGGGGATGTTGTCTATGAAAAATAACATTTCTCCATTGCTCTGGTTATGTGTTATTCAGTGGCTCGCTGTATGGAGTTTGGCGTTTATATGTGTTGTTTTAAATATTTTTGACGAAAGAAAAGATATATAACTATACGATGCCCTAAACAACATCGTGTACATACCTGAAAATTTATCTAAATTGACAGATTTTTTCCTGTGGTTTTATAGACAGATTCTGATAGCGAATTACAGATGTTTGAGATAAGCCGTTCTGCAAGATTTCTAACAATTTGTTTGTCTAACTCAAATACCTCAAACTTAAATATGCGTACATTTTATGAATCGGCACTTAATAAAACTCCTTTCATCGTGCTGTTCAAGCATATACACATTGTTATTCTGCAAATGAAAGTTCAACCTTTAATATTGGCCCACTGTTGTAAACCCCGCCAATTACAAGCACTTTTTATGAATCTTGTCGATTATCACCGCATTTATTTTAAAATTCGTCTAGTTTTATATGGATTCTATTTGTTAATATGACCATGTGAATTAATGAAGGGATCAGTGTGAATTCAATATCTATTATAGGGCGTTCTCTGGTGACTTGGACCGAGCTTGGATCGATATCCTCTAGTACTTTGCCGAGCAAAAACTATATCAGTACCCATCCTTCACTATCCCATGCTAACACTACAGTGAAGCCATACAATCTGAAAGTCGGTTGTGTGTGTGTCACCCCAAAAGACACATAAACGTTTTGAGATAATCTGTTTTAGAAAAATATTATAGATTTCCCCTAACAGTTCTCTATATGAAAAATTCTCTGACGCTTCATGGATTGTATGCCTGTGCATTTTATACATATACTTCAAAGTTTTACACATAGACTTCTAATGAGTGGGTGTGTGGCTTCTGAGAGGGGTGAACCGACCTCTGGTCTCTGCAAGTTCCTACCTCTAACCTCCACGGGTCATGTGATCTGAAATATCTTTAGCTATGAAAACATGGAGGCGCTGGTTGGCGTAACCACAAACGTATTGTCAATCCGACAATAGCGAAGTGAGGGGTGGAAACCGTGCGTCATATCATAATTTTCCATTCTCCATGTCTTTGCCCTATGGTGTACTGGTTCATCAGGTATTCTAAAATAATTTAAAATTTAAATTTTTTTTTTTCTCATATTGTCATACATTTATATATGATTTTCACAACCATAATGGATGCCAGGTTTCGTATCTTTAGTGCAGCAATGACTGTAGTCAGCACATGAAATTCTCAGTTCTTATTATAATAATCCCTTCACTATATGATGTGTGACTGAACGAATACAAGTCCTTTTTGGATCGTTGAACGGTAATTTACTCAAAATCTGGGACGTAATATCGCCGCGATCACATTCGCGTACACTCTTGCCTCTGGTGGCATAGCCGATTTCTCGAGAAACATTTGGTGACTCGTTGGAAGGCTGTGAAGTCATTCAAGAAGAAATGTACATAACGTTCATATTTCATAAACATGACTTTCCTAAACAACATGAAATCTAAAATAAAAAAAACATGACTTACTGTTTTTAATAACAAATTTGAAAATTGTCAAGACTTTATTGTGGACACCGTGTATATATATTATCTTATAGGACATTAATTTATTCATTGCTATTATTCATTTGTCTTTATCATCATTTTAAATCATTTTGCACATCTGTTGGTAATGTTTCGTGGTTATGATATACATATTTTGTTTTATATAATTTTCACCTTATAGGTTGTATAAACTTTGAATTATTATGTCTTATATACTAATTATCAACAGTTGTTGGGAAGTATCATTGCCTGATTATAATGACTGCCTTTGGAGATGTTGCCAGTAAAACTTTTATACATAGCATACTACTTGTGTATTTTTTCATTTCCGGTTTTGAAAAGACACTGAAATCTGAGCTCATCTGATTCGTGCAGCGCTGTTTCGTCATTTCTGACATGTCTTTAATGTATAATTCAATTTTGTCTTCTTTGTATGTCTCCAACTCTTGTGTTATCTTATTCTATTTTTGACAATGTTGTTCTATTGATTTCATATGAATATCTAACCATTATTAATATTTTTTTTGTCCCTATTGTTTCAATATTTTGCTCCCTGTCAATTAAATCTTCCCTGCTTTCCCAACTTCAGGTAATATCGTTATTAAACCAGCATAGTAAAAACGGATTTATGTATTTGTAAAATCGACGTCGGAAACATAAATAGTGATCATGGCAGCAGTTGGAGCTAAAATGTATAAATGTTAGTTCATACCGCGTTCAACAAACATTTTCTGGGATACCTGAAATCAAGATTTTGGTGATATATCTTGCTATCGTGAAAACGAGCGAGAACGCGCTCAAAGCGCGAACAAGAACTCTACACTTTAACACTTGACTACATTTCTTGCTTATCATGGATCAACCTGAATGATTTCTGTATAATAGATATATGAATGATTGGATTATTTTTCATTTATATAGTAATGTATACCTATTATATAAATAATTTCTCAACCGAACGGGAGGACCATCCGTGGACGCGATTGAAGCACTCTGGATGGAGGAAAAAATCTTAACTCCCCCATTGCTAACGGTTGTGAATGGCGGTGGGCTCTTCTCCCCACCTGTTGGGCATCCTTATGTTAGATGGCTTTGCTCTTGTGATGCCAATTGTTCAGTCTTGTTGTCTCAGAAAAATTTATCTTTGCTATCCCTGTGGAAACATATAAGTATTTGCCTATCCAGTCCACTGACACGCGCAAGCTGCAGCCACATAAAATGGCATGATTAGGATAGGTTTCCTTACTACAATGGGTGGTAGTACATATCGCCCATCATACATATAATTATTACTTGGG
>JASCZW010006972.1:0-77359 GCA_034211315.2 Aedes japonicus | reverse complement strand
CCCTAAATTATTTGATATCAGGTATTTGTAGAGTGTTCCTAGCTTCGTCTAAGAATGAGTTCCAGTTAAACCCGCCAGTATCACACCTATTTCAGTGCCTTGATATAAACGTACTACGACGTGGCAATTTAAAGAAAGCAGAGTATCATACTATCACTGCTGATCATGTTCTTGGTCTCCCATGATGGCCTTTGCATGATATTAGCCCTCTTACCTACGACAAGGTGACAACCATGATCTTCGAGAAGGGGCGCCTTTCGGAACTTGAACTTATGTTCAAAGTCCCGATGTTTTACCTTCTGCAGAAAACTTTTAGTCGTAGTTTATCTTTTTGCAACATCCCGGACAGAAGCGGTTGGTTTTGCGCCTGAAAGCTGCAACTAACCTTCTGTCGTCCTTAGCGCTACGGCAGGGAGGTTTTTGTCTCTTCCTTCTTTCCGATCGATTGTCAGACGTTCTCTGAGACGTTTGAAAACAGTAGCATTCAAGATTCAAAATAAGGGTTTTAATAAGGGCCAATGTCGCAAACGTAAACAATGGCTTCTTCCGTAAATTTTCTGAAAATGCATACTCCCGCATTTAAACTACCGCTTCTATTGTAAAGGAAAACTCCTCTTATGTACAATCATCGTGTTAATTCACTACAGGGTACAGCAGAAAATAATGCGAAAATTTGTTCTATTTCTTTCAAATCCCATTTTCAACTAATTCAAACTATAAATTAGAAGAAAAATTAATAATCTCCATTTAATTCCAACTACCTTTGCTTATTTTCGACAGATACGCGTAATTCGTCTACAATGTGCAGACTTCTTCAGTGTCTCGTACTAATAACTAATTCAAGCAATAATATCAACATTTTCGAGTTCAGTTATCTTTATAAAGTCCTTTAAAACAAATTTGTTCAATGTGTCCTTCATTTTTATTAATAACATCCTCGAGCCGACGCCGGAAGTCAGAGCATGCCTTTTCGGAGGTAGTCTTCCGATTTTGACTGTCATGTGCGTGTTATGGTTGACTTCAGGGTTTTCACACTAGGTTGTGATGTTTTGCAGGCTCGTGCTTCAACATATGCCCAAATCGAATAATCCAACGAATTAAGATCTGGACAGCTAGGGGCCACAAATCCTTCGGCCAAAATTTCATGTTATCGTTCAACCATTGTTGGGTTCGATTGGACGTGTGACACGGCGCTCTATCCTGCTGTAGGACAACGTTTCGGTCCTCGAAGAAGTTGGCCTTCACCCAGGGAAGCACTTGGTCCTTTAAAATACCGATATACACTTCAGTATTGATTTTAACTCCAGCACCAAGCCAAACATCATGACACCAGCCGGATATTTGGTTTGAAATTGGAATTTCACTTTTGGTCCGTGCGGCTCCGACTGAATGGTCCGTGCGGCTGTTGGCCACAGCATCGATGCTGAAAAGCTTTTCGTCGGAGTACAGGATTATCATTTTTTTTTCCTTCTTCAACAAGGAAAGCAATCTATTGGAACGATGATTCTCCGCATAGATTTCTCCGAAATATTGGCTTCCTTTGCAAGTTTTCTTATGGAACGCACCGGGTTGCGAGCAATTTTTGCACGGACCGATTTGATCACGTTCGGCGTGCGTGCAAAGCGCGGACGTCCGCTTCCCGGCTTCCGCTGCTTGGAATAATCATGCAGGTACTTTTTTATGCGGTAAATTGTTGCCAAATGGCACCCTACCAGCTTGGCAATCTCTTTCGGCTTCTTCTGGGCGAGCAACAAACTGGTGATCACTTCTTTCGCGAACATTTTGACGAATTTGCAATAAAACAAATAGAATATTTGGATGCAGCACTTGAAAGTAATCATAAACAAATACACTTTCGACAGAAATTAGTCACTAGCTATACGAATTAACCCAATACTCAAGTTTGGACATTTTCGCATTATTTTTTGCCGCACCCTATAAGAGCTTACATTTGGCGCAGTTATTAGAGTTCAAGCAATGTAGTGTTAGATGGGGGAGGCCCATTTACCTTAAGGTCATGTTTGGAATAATATCAGTTGGCATAAGGTATTTTTACTCGAAATGGTCGTTTGGCATAAAAGTCATTTGGCCAGACAGACAAATATACAGCAATGGTTATCTAATATAATGGTCGTTTGGCATAATTTCTGTTTGCTATGATATCGTTAAACTAAATGAAGAAAATTTGAGACAAACGGAATATTTATGACAATATGTAAGTGTATGTAGCGGCTAGCCTCCACCAGCTGGGGTATGGGTGCAGCAGTCTCTACTTACGCGGATATGGGGTCGACAGATTTCTTTTCATGTTACTGTATTTCAACATGTATCTAGAACGGCGTTTTTGTTCTTTTGATAATGAATTTTGTAATGTGCATCATCATAACGGATACTGGTCAATAATTTTGGATTTGTTTTACCGTTATTTAGAATTATCATTATATTATCTGTGTGTATGTTATGCCAAATGGCAATTATGCCAATGATCATTATGCCAATTGACCATTTATAAAAACATATAATATGCTAAATGAACACATTCCAAATGGCTTCATGCCAATCGAGGTAGCCCCTGTTCAACAATGAAATTCATTATCCATCATATTTTGAAATTTAGCTTCAGCACTCCATCTTTGAAATTCGTGAATATTGTCCCGCTAGATAGACGGATGTCATGAAGTAAGTTTTAATGCATTTTTTTCTTTTGACGAATATTTAGTTTCTGTTAAGTATATTAGTTCTGGATTTTTATTCTACAGATGGCAATTCCCTCCGTGGTAGTAAAACAGATTGTTCAGTATAGGGAAAACTTTTAATTAATCAAATTAACAAAAACCACAGAGAACAGACGAATCGGCTCATACGAATATATCAAAAAATCATGTGTATGCTTATATAGTGGCGCCATAGTGCGGCGACATTCCATACTAATTACTGCCAGCACGGTGAAAGCAATCCAAAATATATTACTCTTCCCTTGGTAAGAAGCGTTCGATCGTGCAGTTAAATTTCCGATCTGTCATCCGGCACCCACGTAAAACAACAGAATGTAACCCATGTAAAAGAATCCACGCGGAACAGCATTAGGTTGCTGCTCTGAAAAGTATAAGAAATCGTTATTGAGACTGACGTTATAGCGACGATTTTTTTCCGCACCCGAGTTCTTTCCTGTGTATATCCTGGCGACTCTCTGGTGGGAAGTGATGGGAAGTTAGAAGGTGTAACGTTAGAACATTTCTGACCCATGCCACCCACCTACTAGTGTCTAAATTTTTTAAAGAGGGTCAATTGCTCTTTCTCCAATGCTTGCGCAATTAACTTACAAATCATTATTTTTGGGATACCTATGGAATGCTTTTCCCTAAGTATGTCCTTGATTTGTGCACCAGTAGTATTCACTTGTTCGTTCCATTTCAAGCTTTCATCATCACTTTGTTTACCAACTTCCATGAAGTAATAGAACAATTCTATCAATGTGCTTAGGTCAAGATTGAAACACTAGCGCCACCCCATTAGACATTCCATACTAATTTGAATCGACAGTTCCGTTTATGATCACAAGCTGTCGTTTGAGCCTGGATGTCTGTTCTCTGTGCAAAAACTATGAATCCATTCGCGAGCCGTGTCAAGCCAGCAGGTGGGCAAATTATCCTGTTTCCTTTGTTGAAAAAAATAAAGTGATAAATAGCTTTGTTTTCCAAAAATTGAATATCAACCTAAATTTTTCATATATTATGTGATTGAATACTTACCACCAGGCCCATTCATTTTGACGTCGGTTTATTGATTCCTGTAAAATCCAATAGTTAAATAGTTTACAGAATTTTGTTGTACACATTGAATGTGTGATGTGTTAAAAACCACTTTGTGAGGTACCTCAACAGCATCCTCACTGTTGGTTTATATCTCACTGAATCGGCTCTGAAGTATTATGAAAAAATTACATGTTTTCCCAATGGGAAACCACATTATTACTGTTGGTATAAATCAATCCAATTCGGAAATCGGTCTCATGTATAAGTATTTACCAGAAGTTGCGTACATTCATGGAATCGTTAACCGAAATGAAATGAACCGAAATGTTGACAAAATCAACAAAACAAAACATCAAACATCCTTGTTATTTAACTTGGAAGTGTAGAGGTGATATCGGCTTACAATAAATCGAATAGGTCAACATATTTCTATTCTTTCCTTATTTGAACTGCATTCTGACGGGGCCGAAACCGGTCTTGTTCTTGGATCAACAGTTTTAAGGCTTGTTCGCGACAAAATCTAGTCACCCCTTAATAAGGATATCTCTGATAATACTTTATCAATACTTCATGAAATATTTCTCAGATTGATGAACGTTTGTCTGTTCCTTGTGTAAACTCAATTTTTGGTGATGCTGCAAGCTTTTAGATCGAAGATGGCGCCGAAAGAAGAGCAAGTGCGACAAGCAATTGTTGTTGGTCGCAATGAAAATCCGGATCTGCCAGTAAGAAAACTCGCTAGGTTTTCCTGCAAGCATTGTCCATAACGTTCTTAAATCTTTGGATACACGTTTCACAACAGCAAAACTTCCAAGTACCCGCAAGGTATGAAGTCGTTCAAAGTAAAACTGCACCGAATCGTAATGATAAACAGAATGTGACGGCTGAAACCCGTGCTCGCAAGTTTTATCACGAATATTTGATAAAGTTTTCCTACGAGGTGGAAGACTTTAAGCAGCTTCCCGGAATGTCTTATTATACTTCCATGCAACAGAACGGCGTAGAGAAGCATTTCAGGACGAAAAAAAGGCCAAGTTTCCCAACAAATATTTGGATTGGCGTGCAATATAGCTGTGAACAAGCAATCTCAAGCACCATCACTACCGGAACAGTAAACAAATAAATCTAGGGTTTTTTTCATTAGGCGAATCTAGCAATGAGAGATTCTTCCGGGCTCGCTTTCTTTCATTCATTATAACGCCATTATAAAACTTACGAGGCATTCTTTAGTACAGATCGAAACACAGCAGTGCTGGCTAGCATACTCTACAAATAGTAGAATGAAAAACGTAAAGGTGATTGGTTTATGAATGAAAGAGAGCGAGCCCGGAGAGAATCTCTCAATTGTACATTCGCCCTCATGAAAAAAAACCCTAGAAATATATCGTGAAGAATACCTAAAGAAGCGCCGAATTTTCTGCGTTATCTAATGCACATAAAAGGAATGCTAGATTTGGCAGAAAATTATGGGATATTTCATTTAAATTTAAGCCAGATAACTCCTAAATCTAGCCTGTTGTATGAAAGATTGCAAACAATATCGTTGTTTACGCTCCTTTGGCTCAGAATTACACGAGGGTAAATTTTATGCGCTTGTTAAAATTAATTATTTTTTTCTGTGTAATAAAACCCAACTAAATGAATAAAAACTGCATCTTGGATTGAACTAACAGCAAATTTGTTTTATTCCAAATTTAATCTGTCCAGATTTTGTCGCGAACAAGCCTTACACACTTCGGATTAGTGTTTAGCAAAATCTGTTGGTTCTCTATGTGTTAACAGTTGATCTGAAAATAACGGAGTAACAACCGCGTACAATCATCCTGATGCTCAGAATTTTTGAACCAGGAAAATAGTTTGATTTTTTCGCACCTGTTTATGCGCGAATGAATTCATGGTTTTTGAGTAATTGATGGATGAATGAAATTTCCCCCATACTGAAAAATCTGCTTTACTATCCCGGAGGGGGTTGTCCTCAGTAGAAAAAAGCTAGAACCAAGTGTTTGGCAAAGCATTAATTATCAGAGCAAGGCTAGGAACAGCAATTCTTAGTAAACATTTTCAGAACATCCACACATAGACGGTAATAAAAGTTAATGGCAATCCGAGTAGGAGCCAACCGTCATCAATGCTCTTACATTCATTATTTTACGTACACATCTCTACGACATAACCTGCCTCGTATCATGTCATGACATCGCCACTCGCCGTAACCTTCCTTGTCTGTGTGAGCGGGGGTGACTATTCATACTCTATCTGTAGTCACGTGTTTTACAATGTGAACTAGGCTGCTGTTGTAACGGAAAGAAGTCTGCTCCCACCCCCTCGAAGCTGTTTCTTTGGATACGGCTTGATATATTGACGCTGAAGAAGAGCAGAGGCATTCGTAGTTTGTTGCTTCCCTCTTCGTCGGTTGAATCATAATAATTCCCTTGTATAATTGAGCTTCGTAATCAATTTCAGATTCCTGCTGCAGTGCCTGGAGGATTTGGATCGAAATCTGCGGAAGCTGAACTCGCGCTTGTTTGTGATCCGAGGTCAACCGGCGGATGCGCTGCCGAAGTTATTCAAAGAATGGGGTACTACCTGTCTCACGTTCGAGGAAGACCCGGAACCGTTTGGAAAGGTTCGCGATCATAACATTTCCGAAATGTGCAAAGAACTGGGGATTGAAGTCATCTCGGCCGTGTCTCACACGCTGTATAAATTAGAAAAGTAAGTTTAGATTTCCAGTGTTAATCTTTCAACTATATTGAATTACTTCTTAATTTTCAGGATAATCGAAAAGAACGGTGGTCGCGCTCCCCTCACCTACCATCAGTTCCAGGCGATTGTTGCCTCAATGGATGCACCGCCTCAACCTGAGCCAGCTATAACGTTGGATACGATTGGTAATGCAACAACGCCGCAGTGTGACGACCACGACGATAAATATGGAGTTCCTACTTTGGAGGAGTTGGGTTTCGAAACGGATGGCTCTCAAGCCACCCATCTGGGTGGGTGGTGAAACGGAAGCCCTGGCCCGCCTGAGCGTCATCTCGAACGTAAAGCCTGGGTGGCATCGTTCGGGCGGCCAAAAATGACTCCCCAGTCGCTGCTTGCTAGTCAAACTGGTCTCTCACCCTATCTGCGCTTTGTTGCCTTAGTACCAGATTGTTCTACTACCAGCTTACAGATCTGTATAAGAAAATTAAAAAAACTTGTCCACCACTTTCACTGCACGGTCAGCTTCTATGGCGAGAGTTTTTCTATTGTGCCGCAACGAAAAATCCTAACTTTGACAAGATGGCCGGAAATCCCATCTGCGTGCAAATCCCGTGGGATCGCAATGCAGAAGCGCTGGCCAAGTGGGCGAGTGGGCAGACGGGTTTCCCTTGGATTGATGCCATCATGACGCAGCTCCGGGAGGAAGGTTGGATTCATCATCTGGCACGTCACGCGGTTGCGTGCTTTTTGACACGTGGCGACCTGTGGATTTCCTGGGAGGAAGGAATGAAAGTATTCGAGGAGCTGCTGCTCGATGCCGACTGGTCGGTAAATGCGGGAATGTGGATGTGGCTGTCGTGTTCGTCATTCTTTCAGCAGTTTTTCCACTGCTATTGTCCGGTCAAGTTTGGTAGGAAAGCCGATCCGAACGGGGATTATATACGGCGATATCTCCCAGTGCTGAAGGTAAGTTTTTAACTGACACCAGTTGATATTTAAATTATTTCGCAGGGTGGAGGAAAACAAAAAGGTCACAAACAATGACGACAGTTAAAATGGAAAACTTGGTATGCAAATACGCAGATCTAAGAAAAAAAAAGAATGGATTTAAACTGAAGGCAGTAAATAGCGTAAGATTCATTTAGCGAATCCTTTGAAAACTAAAAGTACAATAGAGTCCAGGGTAGACAATATTTTAGTTATTTGAAACAATCGTAAGAGAACCGGGAGAAACTAGATGCTACACAGCTATTTTGTCGATCGTGACATTTTAAAACAAACTAATGTTGCAGTGAAACAAACAGTGCGTCCAGATATGCCCTCAGGGAAAGAGATAGAGAACAAATATAATAAATTAATAATATGGACAGTATGGTCGGCTTCCATCATACCATCTTAGAGACACGGAAGTTGCAGCACTAGTGTGGCAACTATTACACTCAACTGATTCAGCTAATCGAAAACAACACATAGTTGAGTAGAATGTCACCTGAGTGAGACGAGTTTGTAACTAAACTAAACATGTGTTATATGTATCAAATTTGAAAGGTGACTTCCAACCTGGGGGTGCGAAACATCTAAATATTAATCATACAGGAGTAAGAATCTCATCGCAACAATATTTGAAAAATTTTAAAAAGTAGTTATCCAAAATTTACACTCAAACAAATCAACACGTTGTTTCCACGTGAAACGCACGTAATTCTAGTCCACTGCCAAAACCAGTAATAAACACGTGGAAGTCACGTTAGAGTTACGTGATTTCCACGTATATCCTTTTTCTTCGCGAAATTCAAATAAATGTTACGTGATTTTTTACGCACAATTCACTGACACCTAATGTTCACCTAATTTCCTGGAGAAGATTTAGTTACGTGTTCAGGTGCAAGTAACGTGAACTTTCGCGTGGAAACAACGTGTCGATTATTTTGAGTGTACTAAAAATTTTGTAGTATTTACTACTTTTGTAGTAAAACGGTATGAATAAAAGCAGCTTTACTTTACTACAATTTTCGAACATACTTCTTTAAATTAGTAGCAAAAAAATTTACAATTTATTTGTAGTCTCATCCAGACGCTACATTTTTTTTTCTATCAGCGCGTTTTTTAAATACTTATATCAATAATTCCGAAAGATGGCTATGTTTATGAATTTAGACGACCGTCGTCCGAAAATTTATATGGATAGGCGTAGCACAAATAGTGACAACTACAGAAGTTTGAATCGGTTTACAAAAGATAACGTTGAATGGCTGACTGAACATGTCTTGGTTGATAATAATGAGACCCGAGGAGGTGCTTTAAACTGTGACCGGAAAATACGAACAGTTTTTCGCTACACACTCAGATTTTTTTACAAAAATCTGAAAAGTTTTACCGATTTAACGGATTTTGATAAAATTTTACCCAAATCCGGTAAAATTTTTACAGAGAACTGTAACATTTCACCAAAATTCGTTAAATCGGATAACCGAACGTTCAGCTATTGAGAATTCGGTAAAATTTTACAGATTTCAGTATAAAAATCTAAGTGTGTACATTGGTGATCCTGCATTTCAGGTATTAACCATAGAAGCAATCCTAGTTTCGCATAGTGCTTCATGCAATTGTAATCCTGCTATTTCAGGTTAGCATAGGAGGAGTCACTAGAATCCATCAAACCACGGCTTGTAAAACTATATGGGATGTGCCACAATGCATGTGCTAAAAAGTTGTCGCAAAAGCAGATGGTTGGATTCAATTCCCTAACACAGCGGAATCTTTGAAACAAACAGAGATATTATGGTCCCAAACGCATCCGTTTCCCCATGCAATTGGTGCTGATGATTGTACCCATGTGCTAATAATCAAACCTTAAGAACACGAAGATGAGTTTATCAACAGGAAAGTTCCGACTTCCTTTAATATTCCGGCTACATGTAATGGGAAGGAGTTATTTACCTCTGTTGACTGTTCCTGGCCCCGGCTCTGTATATGATTCCAGAATTTGTAAAAACTTATGGAACGCTTCTATTAGGAGACGAAGGGTACGGAATCACCCTATGGATAATGACCCAGGAACATCAAAGCAAATAAACTACAATAACAGTCATAGCTGCGAACGGGTCGTCATTGAACGTGTTTTTGGGCAAGTCAAAAGTCAAACTCAAAAAAATCATATGAAAACCGACAGAGCTCCCACAATAATACTAGCTTGCTTTGTACTGCACAATGTGGCCAAATTTCTGGGAGAACAAAACTTTACAGACAACGCTTCTGAAGTACGCTTGCAGGTTCCAGCGAATGAGAACAGCAATGATACCATACAAGTCAAAGGCGATTCACGTCGAGATTAGATTTCAAACCATATATTTAGTTGATCGTTTCGTAATAGTAATGCAATGTAATGCAAGTAGTTCTTTTGAATTAAATTTCCATTGACAGCGGGCGTTCGCATATCGACAAAATTCGCGATTTTAATTAAAATTTCTTCCATGCACGCATAAAGTTGACTTTGTTTCGCTCCTGCTAAAGCTAAAGTATTTCATTTGCTTTTAAACTCTGTATAAATACTTACACGATAGATTAAACACTGCAGGATTTTCTGCCGCCCCTATCATACTGAAGAAAAGTTTTTTCCCCTTTGATTTGAATCTTTTTGTTTCCTGTGGCCTTCATGTTAGTTTTAGACTTTATGCGCGTTTTCATATTCTTATTTTTTGAAAATTTGCTGTTCGGAAACTTTGATACCATTTCCGACGAAGCTATGTAGTGCTGAACAGAATATCGCCCGCCGAGACAACTTCAGTTGCTTCCATTAATCGATATAAAGCGATCCTTCCAATAGGGATTGAGTGAATTTATTGGTCGCCTACACTCAAAAAACAATGCACCTTATATTTAAGTGCAATCACCTGCAGATTTGGGCAAAGTGCAGAGTTATTGCTCTGTATTGGTGCTGCAACTTATTTTTTATTAAATGTGGTCAAATACTTTTCATGACCCATAGAGTAATTAACCATATGTGCAATAAATATATAGTCTTTAAGTGCAACAGCTGAACAGATATTAATTATAGTGTACATGGATTGCATCAAATTGTCCTAGCAAAATTCAAATGAGTTTTGGAATACGTTTTATGTGAAAAGGCGGATGGATTTTATTTTATCATACAATTTATTTTATTATTTCGTTTTATTACATGCATTTTGTGGTTTGAACTGCAACTCCACAGCCGGAATTAAAAACGCCAATGTTTGACCACTGCCAGACTTGGCAAAACCAATCAAATCACGCCCCTCAAGCAGCGGCGGAATGGCTTTAGCTTGAATGTCGGTCATTTTTGTGAATCACATTTCTGCAATCACCTTCAACGTATTGTCCGACACCCTACCACGAAGCGAATCGAATTCCTGATTGCCTAGCAGTATTTCGTATGCACTGCTGCTTCCAACCGGAGACTCTTCTTGTTCTTCAGCATCACCATCTTCCTCCGGTTGACCAGTTTCTTCAGCATCGATTTGCTTTGGCCGCTTCGCAACTATAAAAACAAATCGATCAATGATCCAGACTATTCATGCTTTCATAAATAACTTACCGGCTTCTGCTTCCTGGATCTTACGTTTTTTTCTTCTTTTCAACCTTGGAGGATTCCGGTTCAAGCTGAAAATTTTCCTCCAAATCCTCAATGGATGCTGTAATTTTGTGAAAAAATTCGAGGTAAACAAAACACGTTTCTCCTGGCAATCGAATTCGGATTTCGTCTCACCTTTCCCATTTTGAACAATCGCTTTTGATAGGCCTGTCACTTTGTTTTTCAAATTAGTTTTCTGCTGATTGTTTTTCGCGCCCAGTTTTTTAAATCGTTTTAAGTGGATGGATAGAATAGGGCAAAGTGAAAACACACTTGAATGACATTTCTCGCTCCATTGAAAATTATGTGCGGACCAAATCAGTCTCATTGGAAATGAACCTGTGTATTAAGTGACGGGTGTTAAAAACTATGTGCGGTAAATGAAAATCATACTGACTCACATGATTTCAATTCGAAGCAAAAATTGACCAATTTAAGTGCCAATTTTAATAATAAAAATTATTGATTTATTTTCAGTGTACATCTTTCTACAGGAAAATGGATTAGTATACAAGGAATTCATGTTCTCAGAAGAAATCGATCATTACACTTAAGCCCTTTTGTCAGGCGGCCAGTATTGGTATGATAATTAATCACAAGGTGTTTGTTTTGATTACTCAAAGTTCAAAAATAGGTGAACAAAATCGGAATGATGTCTCAACATGAATTTGTTGGATGTAGATTTGAGTTGTGATGCTAATGTGAGCTGATCAGCTTCTCCTTTCCCTTTCATGTATCACTTGGATTTAGGATGGCATGCGTGGTGTCCGTACTCAGGCGGTTCCAGATTTCGGTCTTATTCAGATTGTATTGCGAGAAAACTTTTTCCACTGCTGCCGACATAATGCGGAATTAGTAGAAAGCCTGCAATTTCTAAGCAAGGGAAAACAAGTTTCCATGTCATCCGATTCTTCCACCTCGATATCCTTGCAGGTGATTGCCGTCCTCACACACTTAGTTTTTTTTTTACCGAATTCTCAACATCTTAACGCTCGGTAATCCGATTTAATGGATTTCGGTGAAATTTTCAAATGCCGGTAAATATTTTAAACTGTAAAATATTACCGAAATCCGCTACATCGGATTACCGAACGTTCAGCAGTTGAGAATTCGGTATAATTTTACAGATTTCTTTAAAAAATCTAAGTGTGCAGCTCATGAAACTCATTTTCGGTGGCCTGTTCGTCACCGCTTTCAAAAAAGTTCGGATATTGTTTAATAATCAAGTTAAACTCCTTCGAAGTATGCAGCTTCTTGGGGTCAACACTTGATGCAGTAATCAGAGTTGGATCGTTCGGATCAAAACGCTTAATGATCTGTTTATTCAACTTGGCATAGAAAGCATAGAAGATCACGTAGAAAACCTCCTTCCTGATATCATCGAGAGTTCCTGATCTAAACATTTCTTCTGTTGCATTCCGATATATATGTTTCCGACTTCTTAAGAAAATGTTTCTCGGAATGGGGTGTTGTAGGTAATCATCCTCACAAATATTTGCAAAGATGAACCATTAGCAGGGACTTCAGCTGACTGCAAAAAGGGAAAAAATCTCGATCAGAAAAGAAAAAACAAACAAAGTGCTTGGCGCAAGACTAGGTACGTCTTTGTTTACCTGTACTAAGGTGCAACTAGGAAACCTGCACCCAGGCTAAATACTTTTGCAACCTGTTGGATTACACCAGTCGGATAAGTCAAGCCAGTGATGAATTTGTAGCCAGCACAACCACAAACCAAATATTGTGAATCTAATTGGCAGCCATCTTTCGGTAAAACGGTTGAGTGTCATGTACGGCATAAGCCACCATCATCACCATCAATGTGTGTACACGCAAAAATAAAACCGCAGTAGAAATTACCATTTAGAGGTTAAATTGATGATGATGATGATGATGATGATGATGATGATGTGCACTACCATCGAATGTAGCAAGGCAACTACCTATACTGCCGTGACACGCATATCAGTCCCATATGAGTTTTTGGTGATTTTGAGTTATGATCATTATTAGTTCTAATTATCGTTGTTCTTTATGTTTTAATGAAAAACTTGGGTAGTTTGTTCAGACCAAACATGAAAACAACACCGGGCCAATTTGTCCCACCTTAAAAATAAACGCATATCAGTCCCAACATACGAAACTAGTCATAATAACGATCTTTCCTTAATTATCTACTCGGGGTTACATCCAAATCATACAGGGTATAGTTTATGCATTTTGGTTATCGTTCGTGGTATGGTCATGTTTTATTCGACAGGTTACAACATAACAAAATGATAGTTTAAGGAGATGTTTGTTTTTTTTTATTCTTTTTTTGTATTATAAACTTAAAATGAAAATGGAACAAAACAGTGTTAAAAGTAACAACAGAAGGCATACCGAATTTAAAATTCGTAGACGATCGAATTGTTCAGGTAATTCAACCCAGAATGGCTTCTTACCTTCGTCCACTAACGGTATAATGGTTTTAAGCAATGCCGTTTTTCTTTCTCCATCTATTCCTTTTGGTTGGCTTTTACGTTTCAAATGCTCTTCAAGGGAGAATTCATCCGAGCAAACCTTCTTCCATTGTTTCGCTGTCATAATGTTACAGCTTGTCTGGTACAATCCATCCACAGAGCTGCTGTAATGGAATTCGTAAGATCCCTTTTTAACATCAACGTGTCTTATTGTGTCGATATATGGTCGAGGGTTTAGCTTATTTAAAACGTATTGAGAGACATTAAAAACATTCGAAGTGGCTAAGGAGCATATCTATTACTTCAACGTTGTCCTTCGCGTTTTTAACCACCTCTTTGAAAATCAGAGTACGTGATTGGCTTGTTTTGTTTCATTGCTCCCTCAACAGCGGCGTGAAAGCTGTTTGCAGACATAAAAGTGTGCCCAGATTCAAAATATTTTAGAACCAGTTACTTAATCTGTACATCCTTAGAATTTACAAGAAGGATTAAATGGAGGAAAAGGTTCCAGTTTTTGTTCTGGGCAGCACAGTTATCTAACCACAGAACAAGTTTGTCCACATCTTTAAATCTTTTTAGTATAATACTTCTCAGTTGTTACTTGAGAGCATGGGAAATATATCGCAGCGCAATTATAGGCAACAATACCAAATCTCGTGTGATTAAAACATGACTGTGCAACAGCAAGCCACAAGTCTCATGCCACCATTTAAAATACTGCAAATGCCATAAAGTTGTATCAATCTAATTCTATCCAAAAAGAAGACTGGGACTCATATGCGATTATTTTTCAATCGGACATGCAAAATAAACGCATATCAGTCCCACTCCGGTTTTTTCGCAGGAAACGTTATAAATTTGTAGTTTCTTGAGACAAAAGTATTGAACACCCCATTATTCATGTCACAGGGTGGAAAAAAAATACATACATCATGCGAAACGCAATGTATTACGAAAAACATCATCACAACTTTCATAGCTGTTTTCTCCATTCGATGATTTTCCATATGGGAC
Source organism: Aedes japonicus (assembly GCA_034211315.2). NCBI lineage: Eukaryota > Metazoa > Arthropoda > Insecta > Diptera > Culicidae > Aedes > Aedes japonicus. The sequence continues at coordinate 62,813 of JASCZW010006972.1, read as the reverse complement.
TGATATGCGTTTCACGGCAGTATAGCACTGGACTGTTTTAATGAAACGATTTGATCAAGGTTGTACTGTGGTCAATGTTTTATCATGTTCCTGTATGAAGGGCCAAAAACGTATTTTGGGCCCGTAAGCAGATACACCTACGTGCTGCCCAAAGCTACGGGGGTCTAGAGAGAATCTTCTTCCAGAAACAAGTTCGCATAAACCACACCCAGACAACCAAAATGCACGTATATTGAAAGTTGTATTTATGATATACAAACATATATGTAAGTACACAAATCGTATAAAATGCAAAAAATATGGCTTATACGTGCAAAAGTGGAGGCCATATATGTACGTGCAAATTCCATTGCTTTCTTAAACGAGTTGATTTGATATTGTATGCGATTGAATTTGTAATAACAAATTCGATTTAAAAAGCTTAGCGATGTTTATCCGATTTAGTTTGTAACACAGTACGATGAATAAATGATAGATCGTATATAAGTCGAAAATTTGCACTCTTTACGATTTAACTTAAACATAACGCGATAAAGGCCACAACTAATTGCGATGTTGACTTAAAATATAGGAGTTTACGATACTAATTGAACACTGTTATACGACTTGTGTTTGTCTGGGCACCAAAACCGAGCCTTCGCCTAGTAAAAAGCCCCATTAGATGAGGAGAAGAGCCCGCCCTTTATTCACGAAATGTTAACAACAGGAAGTTAGCAGTCCCACTCTTCCTATCTTAATCGCTCCAATCAGGTACTCTGATGGTCCCTCCCTTTTTCCCAACATATGATGTTACGTAAAGATATGAAAAATTCAGAGAAATTAATATGATTTTCTTACCTTGATTCTGAAATCATCTTACCATGAAGCTTGTGTTAGCTTGTTTGGCTAAAAGTAAAATTGGTTAGGATTCCTCGTTCCTCACTTACTGCTTCAACCTTCCTTTGATGTAGGGTCCATATTATCGTCTCGGTGTTTCTGCTTTTGAAGAGCTGGCTTTGGTAGCGCATATCGAGACTCACAATGTGTCATAAGACACCGCTCACGGCCATGGGATAGAGAAGAGAACAGGAGAAAGGAAAGAATTAATAACTAGTAACATGCTATATGCATGTGAGATTTTCAAGGTGATATTCTCACAACGGCCGTTCAGAATGGTTCGACGGATGCATATGAGAGATCATTTCCGATGAGTTTCTACTCGTTTACTCAGAAGATAAGAAACATTTTACTACTTGCTACATTTGGAAATATCAGGGCAATGATCCCCCATCGCATCTTCAAGTGGTCATTACAAGCTGTCTATTTGGTTCAGGCATTTTTGAACGTTTATGCGGTAGCCTATTCACACATGAAATCTGCCGCGACCAAGCTGGCAGGACGCGCTCATACCCCTTTCTGAACCGAAGGGCAGGGTACCATTTAGAGGGTTAATTTAAGCACAAACACCAAAAATTATCACCTGACTATAAATGTGTTTGATATTACCATGCGATACCTACGTTTAGATCAACCATGGTGCGGTTGATATCAATATGAGGTCTGTTAAATATACCACAAATGTTGAAAGTTGTACCATAAACGTAGTTAATTTGACTGAAATTTCATGGTAGTTTTGAAAATAGGCAATTCGGGTAAAATGGTAGTTTTTACTATAAGATTTTTTCTGTGTGGAAAATGCATTAACTAGCAACATTCGCATGACCACTCGACAACATATGAATAACGAATTTTGATCTTGATAACTGGCCTTGATATTAAAGAGCTCCGATTAAGAGGTAAAATACCTAAGCAAAATACCTAGGAATTGCAAGCTATATATCTCTCGAATATCAAAACTAGTAATTTTGGATACCTGAGAATACCTTACAGGTACTATTTTGGTATTGTCTTACCTTAGTTTGGTGCTCGCATAACATTGTGGGAACAGTTTTATGGTATTATCCTCAGGTATTTTACCTCTTGATCTGAGCTCGTAAACACCAAGGTCAGCTATCAAGTTATTCTTTCATACTCGTGCAATTACTAGTTGCTAGCAGATATTTGATTTTAATTATCTGGTAGCTGTTGCAAATATGACGCTTGTATGGCTGGCTAATGAATTGTCTTAAAATATTAGTAAAGATGTGAATGTGCCATACAGGTCCAAAGAAGATCGATCAAACATCCGTCCTTTTTAGGACGACCAATTTGATTTTCCCAGCTAAAGAGCTTGTTTGTTTGTATTGGAATATGTCTAACATACTACATAATCTTTACATTTTTCGGCACGATCAAATTGAACACATGAAAACCGAACCGTCATGGAAGAAAATGTCACGACATTTTTGTGTTGTTTTCTACACTCGACGAAACATTTCTAAACTTTTAAGGGTTCGGGTTTCAATAGATCGTAGGGACTAATAAACACTTTCTTAGACGATCCATTCATAATATATTTGCTGACCATAATAAAAAAGGTGATAATGCGGAAGGGGTTAAAAGATTAGTCCTTTTCGTCTTGACTTATTACTTTAATAGACAATCCCCTATCGGCAGTATTGTATCTATAATAACAAACTTTCCTGGACCTATTCAAGGTATAGACACTCAAGTAATAGACCGGACAACGTGCCGCCATGTTGTATCCAAAACGAACATTTCCTCGCATTTCCCATACGATTTGACAGTTGTTTTGCATTCATTAACTGTGCCAGACTCACGTTGTCCAGTCTATTACTTGAGTGTCTATAATTCAAGGTTGTAATGGTGTTACACTGTAAAACAATTTGTGACGTTTTATAAGTAAAAACAACAATAATTCAAGAGCCACATGTGATAAGGCTACATAAGCTTTTTGAAACCAACCTTTGTATGCCCGTTTCTCGCCAACCGAGGGTAACTCATACTATTCAAAAACGTCAACATGTAGGGGAAAGTTGCCCCTTCCGCATGATGGTTTTTGTTTGTGTTAGCTTTCTTTGTTTACGGAAGCTTATGTGGCCTTTTTAAATGTTGTTACTGAATTGCAACATACCAAATTTAATCCTTCTCATCAATTTCAGAACTTCCCAAGTCGCTACATCCATGAGCCATGGAACGCTCCGGAGACTGTCCAGCGGACATCAAAGTGTATCATTGGCAAAGACTACCCCCTTCCGATGGTAAACCACGCCATCGCGAGCCGGGCCAACATGGAACGCATCAAACAGGTTTACCAACAGTTGGCCAAATATCGCAGCCCAAATAGTAGCTTCGACGGTGAGTGTCCCGAGAAGGGTGGATCAGCAATAGCCGGTGCAATGACTGCGGCCAAGGTGCAACATATGCATGCCACCAGCTTGAACGATAGCCCTAGCCCAACGACCATTATGACCAATTTGAACAGCTCGGGAAATTATATGTGCCGATCAAATCCATCAGCTCAAAATAATCGAAGTGATAAAATCATTACCTACCATCAGAACCGCGGTTTGATGAGCGGAAGAGAATTGCAACAGCTGTCGCAATCTCAACAACAGCAACACCAACAACACCAGCTTCAACGGCAGCAACAACATGCTGTAGGTCATCAACCTACCGACAACGATCAATATAATAATCACCTATCGTCGCAAACTTCCGCATACGTCACGATCAAACCGGAAAGTCCCATTGGCAACAACAATAATGATCTCATGAATGCACATTTTAAAACATTACAAGATCAAATGAATCACAGTATGATACCGTTAGGAAACACCGGTAGCAAGCTTGATACGAATAATTTTGAATTCGAGCGGAACCAGGAAAATCTCTACAACAACCAGTTCAAAGTGGAATACTCGGATAACTACAACTCCGGATATGGTATGCGGAATGCTAACTTTTATGGCCGGGGACACGAGGACGAAGTGGTAGAACAATCGCCGGTTCCTATGAAGACACCTCTAATTCAGCCAGCAAGCCTTACGCAAGTCAAACAACTGGGCGAAAACCAGATGAACCACCATCATCACCACCAGGGCAGCAACCATCTGACCAATCACCAACAGCGTGGCACACTGGCGGACAATCACCGAAGGCAGCAGCAGCAACAGCAGCAACAAGAACAACCTATGCAACAGTCGCCGATTGATGAAGAAAAACTTACGTCCGGTGACTAAGCTCAACCGGTTGGGGCAGCATGCGAAAGTGGAAAAGTGAGTGTAACTTCCTTATTAATTAGCAAGTCTGTTTCGATTTCTATGTGTTTAACTTTGCCTGCTCAATGTGTGCGCTGCGGTAGAATGCAGATATTCGACGACGTTGAGTAGCTTGAAGGCTTGGAAAGGGGGCCGGTTTTGCGGATAGTCGTTGGCTTTGATAAATATAGCAGTTAGTTTGTCGGAAATCAACAACTTTTGCCATTAGTCCGAAAATCCATGACGCACACCCCCATTTGGTATAAGTAGGTATGTGGATTTATGGGTTAAAAAAAGTTCTGCAAAATGTCTTTTGTTAGAGCCGGTTCGAGAGGATGCAGACTTGCAAAGATAACGAGTTGTATGTTATTTTGTATATTTTTGTGGGGTTCTTAGCGCCACACTGCTAAACAAAATTTGTATTTGCGTCCAATATGTCCAAGCAGCTTTAATGCTTCTTTGTGTTTTGGATCGATATAAGGTGAAGTAGAAGTTATGCAAAAATACCCGCTTGTATGGCTGAAGAATCGCCACTTCATTTACACTGCAACATACAAGACTCAATCATGTGCTATGTGATTTTTTTCTTAGATTTGTGTCTTTTAAAACTCTATGACTGTGTTCCAATTCGTGAATTAATTTTTATATTCACTTTGACTTGACAGATGGAAAATCTGCTACTCGAGCTGACTTATTTCTGACAGAGGGCAACTCAATTTTTGGCAGACACCTTATCGAAAGTTGGTTGATCAATAACATAGCAATTTTAATCGATTAATCGATTATTTTCCATCTGTCAAGTTTAAGTAAAATTGAAATTAATTCGCCAATTGGAACACAGCCTAAATCGCGATCCAAATTGGTCATGATGACTTCAATTTTTCCATTCATACAACCTTGAACCGGATGAAAAACTAGGGAAATTTAAACTAAACTTCTCTCTTTCAGTTTTCAAAAATAATAATGAGAAAACTTTGAAATTTTATTCCACTGAAATAGCTTATCTTTTGTCTGCGACTTGCAGAAAAAAAGCACAACCAGCGCTTTATTTAAAATCTGTTTCTTCTAGAATTTGGTCGCTCAAAATGGGTAATTCCTCCGAGAGGAAATAATGTATAAATTCGTTAGCTATTCGGATTAATTTTCGAACCTTTCGCTGGATTTTACATATCATTTCTGGCACGGTACTACCATAGACTAACTCTAAGACCAGTAGGTCCCATACAAAACGATTTTTTCTTGGCTCAGTCAGTACTAGAACATCGTCCCAAGCTCGGTCCCAAACTCAATAATGCACCCTTATAATGAACTCACATGAACACACTCTCAAATACTCTGTCAAAATAACACAGCAAATCAAAACAAAGGCGCAAATATGTATAACAAGGTGCTGGCTTCAAGGTGTAATTCGACCAAGGGGTTCTACAACAGTGAACCAATTTCAAATCGCTAGTTACATATTGATTGTTGGTACTACTGTCCACCTTCATGCCATCTTTTTCCAACATTTCTCTAAATCAGGCTATGTCTCAATTGAACTGAACTTACTTGCTCGGTCGGTACTTGCTCGTACAAATTCCTAGCACGGATTTTTGGAAACCAGGTTTTAACTAGAAAATGAGAAGAAAGATTAATAATTTCTGAAGACGAAGCAACCCGGCGCAACTGTTTGTGTCAACAGTAGGCAATCACCGTAGGCTTTCCTAGCTATCCCTTAGTTACTAAAATTGTTATTTTTCCAAACTGCCAACCTTCACTTATAAAAGGTTATGGGCACCACGGCGAACACTGCAGGCGGAATCCCGCAGTTCAAGGGCGGACCGGATTTCCAACATTGGAGCTTCAGCGTGAAGATGCTCCTAGATTCAGTCGGTGTTTTGAAGAATCTGACGTAGAATGCCCCAGAAGTCGCGGCGGAGAAGGCCAAGAAGCATTAATAGTAAGTTTCCTACCCAACGATTGTTTGGAGGTCATCCGGGAGAAGTCGACGGCCAAGGAAATGTGGGCAGCCCTCGAAGCGACGTTTACAACCAAGCCGATCACATCGCAATACTTGGTCTGGAAGCAGCTCAACCGACTGAAGCTGAACGAAGGCGATCCGATGAGACCTCATCTACTGGCTTTCGACTATTTGGTCCGGCAGATGAAGACGGGTGGTGCCAAGGTTGACGATGCTGACCTGGTGGTACTGCTGTTCCAGACGCTGCCAGATTCGTATGACCCTCTGGTAACGGCCCTGGAAAACGTTCCGGAGCAAGACCTGAAGGTGGAAATCGTGAAGCAGTGGCTATTGGCTTAAGAGTTGAAACGTCAAGAGCGAAATAGAGGAGTTGGTGAGGCCAAAGGGGCTGCGTTTTCGGGCGACAAAACGAAGAAACCCTTCAAGTTCCTGGGCAAGTGCCATAAGTGTGGCAAGCGTGGCTACCCCAAGAAGGACTGTTGGCAGAAGGCCGGTGGTGAAGCTAACGCAGCGGACAATCAGCGGAAAGCGGTTGGTTTTGTGGCGAGCCGGGGCAATATCAAGCCGAAGAGTGGTAAGATCGTCTTCAAGCTCCATTCGGGATCCAGTGACCACTTCACCAACGACAGCGAAGCGGTTTCATTGAATCAATCTTCATTAAATGTTTACCACTGGATAAACAATCTGTAACATAGTAGAAATCGTCCACTCCCCTATCAGTTACTTGCATAGCAACCACCAATTGTTATTTTACAATACAGTACAATATAATACAGTTAATGAAAGAGTGTAAACCAGATTCATGCAAATTATGAACCCCTCTCTACAGTCCTGCTAAGCCTCTGGCATTTCAGATTGATTTGTTAGGAAAAATGATATGAGTGGTCCCCTCCGTTTTTACTGATAGTAATTTAATTTGTTTAGTAGGTAAAACAAACAACAATACTGTGTTGTTTTGCTATCATTTCAAGGAATTCTATTTCTGCGTAACTTGCTTCACATAAAATGAGAACACATTTTACCAATAATAATAGGGTTGGTCTAACTAGTCTAACCTAGTCGAACAAAGATTTCCCACGTCAAACAATCTATGACGACGGTTGAAGTCGATCTAATAGTGCTTGACTGCCTACATTGTGATGATGTTTTTACATTTTTTATAGAGAAGGGAATATTCGAGCCGCGCTGAACAAAATGCCGAATACCGGTCGAATCAGCTAGACAATGGAATGACATCCCTATTCCAGCCACCACGCATTTATCGTAGCCAACATACACACTTAGAAAATTTTACAGTATTCGGTAATTTTTTACCGAACTTTCAACAGCTGAACGTTCGGTGATCGAGGAGGCTCGGCCCGCGGTCGGTTGGCTTTTCAAGAAGCTGTCAAGTTTTTTCCGTTGGTTTTCCGTTTTAATTTCTTATATTAAAAATTACTGTGAGAAGTGAGTTTTAAATTGTGTAATGAAGTGTTAAGAAGAAAGAAAAGTGTCTTTTACAATTAGGAAAGAAGAAGAACCGTCCGGACCAGGATCGTATTCGCCAGGTTCCGGCTGCGGTGATGAAATTTCTGGCTAAAGATGTTCTTGAGAGTAGGAAATTTTTCATGTAACCTGCAGAAGGGCATTTACAACAACGTAGTAAATGAAATACATGTGAGAAGACAAGGACAATAATGGATACTGGACTTTTTACAGATAAGTACAACTAATTTTATATAACTCTGATGATCTGATGGCCTTATTTACTCCAAACGAACTTGGAAAGACATTGTTGTATAATGCAATCTTAGTCCACTCCCACCGCCCTAAAACATCAACCTAAGCAGCGCCTGACATGTACGGCCGCAAACGTATATTCACGTGTGTGTGTGTGTGTGTGTGTGTGTGTGTGTGTGTGTGTGCGTGTGTGTGTGTGTGCGTGTGTGTGTGTGCGCGTGTGTGTGGCGATGAGTCCTTTTTCTTTTTAAAGGGAACCATAAGCCAAGGCTAAGACAAGAATTAGTGCTCATGTTCCAACCGACTGCCAAGCCTACACAGAGAGAAGTTGTTCTACAACACTCAATATGTTTGGCGAAATGTTAAATGGAAGTGGATAGGCTTATCTCGGAGACATTCTTCTCTTTTCAGAGAGCGAGTAATGGCGCTATAACCATAAGCCATAGGGTGCTAGGACTATAGTTAATGCTAAAGTCCCAACCGTTTGAAGAGAAGTGGAGCATCACTTAACCTTCTTAGACTAGATGCTCCCAACGACCATGTTTGAATATTTTTTTGTTCTGTACACCAAACAGGGCATTCTGTTTATCTATTCTCTTCGACTATTAATTTCCTTTTTCCTTTGATATCTACTGAAGGCTACGTGGGTTCCCCGTGTCTTCTTAAGGTACCAAATCCTCCCTATCACCAACGGTTGCATGGACGTGGCCAGGTGAGCGATCGAGGAGTGTCTTCGTGGAGATTATTGCGTGAAGAAACGTAACAGTAACCGTAATTAGGTTTCGTTTCATGGTGACATGCAATGTCTTCAACGAATTATTCCTCATCGTAGCTCCATCCACGAGGTGTGCAAACATCAATGCTAATGCTAATGCTTATGCTAACTTTCAACAGCTGAACGTTCGGTAATCCGATTTAACGGATTTCGGTAAATTTGACAAGTTCCGGTAATTGTTTTACCGGAATAGTGTGAAATTTCACCAAAATCCGGTAAATCGGATTACCGAACGTTCAGCTGTTGAAAGTGCGGTAAAAAATTACCGAATACTGTAAAATTTTCTAAGTGTGTAGCAAGCGTTCAACCGGAGGGCTCACGGTGACAATTCGCCTGCGTACATGTAATGAAAAAGGAAAGCAAATCGTCAAAGAAACAGAAGAAAGCACAGATGTTAGCACCTAAAACCTTGGTGTTCTTTGGATTGATCAGTGTTTGTATGCCAAAACAAGCCTACGTAAACCTCAGTAACTACACGGAAAAAAATCCGTGCCCGGATCCGTGAACTGCAGTCATGAATTCGAGAACAAGCAAAAATACACCGTGAACTGAATCACATTTTTAGATAAAAATCCTGAAAACGTGAACTAGTTCACGGTCCGTTTTCATTTTCGTGAACGCTTTTGTTTCTGTGTACTGGACCCAATCAAACGAAACATGCAATGTATCATGGTCTTAAACATTGCATTCGAAATTGATTAACCGGATCCGAGCGTGATTATTTTGTTATTTCCGACCGACAACACGTAAATTTTGAGTTGAATTTCGTCCGGAAGCCGGTCGAACACAAATAACTTCCTATGTCACTTCTAACATCAGAATAATGTTTTTTTTTGTCATATATCAGAGTTATATCGTTTTAAAGTAATTTTCGACGAAAGCAACGTCAACAAAATAGGATACAATATGTTAAACGAGGCGTCCTCTGGTGATTGCGCTTTTCTTTAATCTTAGTCGATATAAAGGGTGTTCACAGTTAAATTGCATCACACTCAATAAGCTGTAACATTTCGCCCTTTGGGTTGATTTCAACGAAGCTTTATGCAAAATGACCTCAGCGTGTATTGTTTATTCTGCGTGAGTTTCATTGTGAAATGTGTCGTAGTTTCGAAAATGGAGTCGAAGGAACAGCAAATGCGCGAGAACATTTTGCACACGCACCTCAACAACCCACTTCTTTCGCACCGAGCCATCGGAAAGATGTTGAAAATTCACCAGTCTACAGTGTCTCGTGTCATAAAACGTTTCGAGGAACGTTTAACTGTCAATCGAAAAAAGGTGGGTGGTACAAGCGAGTGGTTGCTGTAACCGTTTCTTACAGAATCCATTTAATTTTAATATGTGCTTATTAATTTAAATGTACTGTTACGACTTTATACATTTTTTTGGTGTTGGTTAGTGGGGTTAAGTAAATATGTTCAGTAATGTAATTTGTTAGTAGGGATTTGAAAAAAAAATCAAATTGTAAACAGTAAAGTCGAGAGAGGTTACATATCAGTGGGTGTAACTACTGAAAGATGATTCAGGCGGAAAATGGAAAATGGAGTATTCAGACATAGTAGGAAGACATAAAAAAGCGAAGGGTTAAAGGTGCCACGAATGTTCAACCATTGCTCAGAATTGTCCAGGCATTTGCGTGTGAAAGGTGTCTAAGTTGAAGTAGTGAGTGGTTGCTAATATAGCATCGAGTGAGATCAGTTTTAAAGTTCAATTCAGGTAATTTTACAGGTGGATTGCCTTACATGATCAGAAGAATTATATAGTTGAGCTAAATCCTCTCGATATCCTCACAGGATCTTTCGTGTGGCCGTTTTGGTAGACACCGCTATCTGCTCCGTTGAGGAGGTCAACCGACGCGCACTCGATACGGCTTAGTGACCCCAGTGGTCGCTAGTTCTAAAAGCAAAGGATATTCACTTCCTCTGGCCGACAATTGTCAAGAAGCGATTTGTCTCTGAAATCCTCCTTAACTGGAGACTTCCCCTCTCGGCAGAGTCACTCCGGCCTTGTCTGGGCTCTGCCGATATCAGCCTATGAGGGACGACGCGTGGGAGGAAACATAGTGATTTCACGTGCCAACGAATTCACTTCCTTACACCACCTATCAGCAAACTTTGAACCCAACCGCCAACCGAATCCGGATAGTTCGTGGATCGATAAGTCCGCCGTGCAGCAGCGAGCGCTCGCCCAACGTTGTGGAAGCAGTCCCAGATCATCATCATCATCAACTCCAGTAATAACCGATACGTTTGTAGAACAATAAAACCACCCACTTTACACCACACTCACAGTAATAGCCATTTACCACCAAACCAGCTCACCCAATAGTTCTTTCAATAAAGCCTCCATTTTTTATCATACCAACCACCACTCATTTCTCAAAAAAATATAATCAGGTGACCGCACACTTTGTTCGCGAAGCCCCTCGATTACCAGTAGTAAGCCGACCTTGAGACATAGCTCGAGAGGTCTCTTGCTACTGAACCTTTTCCCCGATTACAGACAGTAAAGTTACATTGTTGCCTTTAAACGCAAACCCAACTGTTCCGTTCGGGATGTCGCAAAAAAGCGGCACTTGACCAAAAGTATCGTGCAGAAAGCCAAGAAATGAGCCGGGCTCCGTTCATTCAAAGTTCCGAAAGCTCCAAGCCGCAATGAGAAACAGAATAGGACAGCTAAAACACGTGCTCGTAAGCTATACACACAAATGTTGACGAAACCACACTGCTGCATCATGGACAATAAAACACACGTAAAAACACGGACTTTAAACAAATTCCCGGCCATCAGTATGTGACGGCGAAAGACAAGTTCGATGTTCCAGAGTCTCTCAAAAAACAACAAGTGTCAAAGTGCCCCAAGAAATTCATGATTTGGCAGGGGATTTGTTCGCGTGGTAAACGAAGCAAGCCTTCCGTGACAACTTCAACGGTAAATGGTCAACTATACATGAATGAATGCCTGAAAAAACGACTGCTTCCGTTTCTCAAAACACAAAACGTACCTACAATTTTTTGACCGGACCAAGCCTACTGTCACTACTCCAAGGATGTTCTGACGAATGGTGTCAATTTCGAGGGAAGGAAGGATCTTAATACCCCAAACTCTCCAAAGTTGCGGCCAATTGAAAAATATTGGGCTATAATGAAGCACGAACTTCGTGTGCATCCCAAAGTTGTCACTACAGAACAGGAAATATGGAAGTCATGGTTGAAAGCGGAAAAAAATGTTGGTTCAAGCGTTCTTATGCGTGGTATTAAGAAAAAGTTCGGGCTTTTGGATTTTGTGAAGAAATACAATGAAATAAAAATACCCAAACCAAGATTATACATTGTATTTTATTCCCTGAATATTTCACGACTATCGGTTGAGAGACTTGTTTTTGAGGACGAGTTTAAAGTGGTGCAATTTTACTGTGGACACCCTTTAGTAGATTTGTCAGTCATTCATGCCACCTCTAGGAAGACGTTTCTTTTTTATTTGTAACAAAATATTCTTAACTCTTTGTATTGTTTTCGTACAATGCACGAATGTTCTTTATGTATCACCAAATGTGCCGTGCTTTTGACAGTTGCGCTTGTGGCATTAAATACGAAGATAGCTTCTTAAAAAGTACAAATCAGTTTCGATGCAGAAAACAACGAATAGATTCGTTAGTTCTACCTTCGATTTTGTATATAAACAAAATTTAGTTTTTAGTGTTGGAAAATCAATGCTGTGATATTCTTTCGCTTATTCTTTGTCTTTTCCCACCAGCTGCCTCTCGGATTTGGACTCAAAATGGTTTGGCCTAGACATTCTGGATTGACCGCAACTAGGGAACGTTCGGGGTGCTCGCTTTCTTCGGAACCACAGTTATATTCAGACGGTCCATCTCTTCCAAAGACCTTTTGGCGTAATGAGCCTATGCTAAAAAACCACATCATCTACCCTAACAATGTTTGGCCTGACTTGGCATCATGCCACTACTCAAAACAGGTGCTGGAATGGTATAACGAAAATAAGCTCAACTTCTCACACTGCCGATTAAAAAAAAAACTTTACACTCCTGTTTGATGTATTGAAAACATTTTAATTGTACTTTTTCCGATATAACTGAAGTTTATTTAACGTTTTGAAATACATATTTCATGAAAATGATAAATGAATTATAAATAATCTGATAAATAGACTTAAACGCATTTTTCATCGAAGAGACCACCCTTAGCTTTTTATGAAGCCCACAATCTCGGCATTCTTTCAATTTTTTGCAACATCTCAAGTTTAATATTGTTCCACGCTGACTGAAGACAGTTCCAGAGATCGGTTTGATGGTTTGGTCGAAGTTTTCTGACTTCTCGATCGAGCTCTTCCCAAAGCAGTTTAATCGGGTTCAAATCTGGTGATTGTGCACTCCTTCTTCTACTTCTTCCTTCAAATAATTAATACACTGTTTTGATGTTTGTTAAGGATCATCATCTTTAATGAAATTTGTCAGAAGCAGATAAATTCTCATCAACATGAGAGGCTCTAGAGGAGTGGACAGTAACTTATTGCTAGAACGAAGAAATGAAGAGAAAGTATTGATAGTTCCGTTAGAGTACGACAGGCTGTGAAATTGAAAAATGCAAGAGCATGCATTCTTTTGCCAAGCTTGGTAAAAGAATATGTGTGCTCGATCGCATACTATCGTCCAAATGCCCTGCCGTACTCTAACGGAACTGTCAATACTTTCTCTTTATTACTTCGTTCTAGCAATAAATGTCTGTCCACTCCTCTAGAGCCTCTCATGTTGATGGGAAATTATCTGCTTCTGACAAATTTCTTCGTGGATCGTTACTCCGCGCATTGGAAAAATACAAAAAAAAAAAAAACAATCAAAGTGTATCATTATCTTGTTGAAACGTAAACCCAGGACCAATCTAACAAACACCAGAAGGAATATCTTGGCATCCAGTATGTTGTGATATTGTTCTTTTCGTATGATTCCATCGACTTTGAACAGGGAGCCCACGCCATTGTACGCAAAGCAACCCCACACCGTGGCTGAACCGCCACCGTGTTTCAATGTAGGTGCAATACAAGCTGAATCGCCACGTTGGTTCATTTGCTTTTTGGCATACGTACTGTCGACGTCTTGATCGCAATAGTTCAAACTTGGATTCGTCAGACCACATGATAGATTTCCATTGATTAAGAGTCCAATATTTATATTTTTGCGCAGTTGCCAACCTTTCCTACGATTGACTTCACGAATGTACGAATTACTTACTGCAACATGACCGAACATACCCCTTTCTCTCAGTCGTCTTCGAACCGTTGACACCGAAATCGAACTGTCTAGACTTACGTAAATTTTAGCTCCAATATCCGGCGCTGTGTTGAATCAGTTTCTCTTGCTGATTAGCCAAATTCTGTCGTCAGTTACTTCTGATGTTTTTCTCGACCTCCCAGAATCCTTCCGATTTGAAATTGATCCAGTTTCAGCTGAGCTCTTCGGAATGTGCATACATTTGGATATCTCCCCGAACGAATTTTCCACTTTTTTTCAAAATGAATAAAGTAAACATGGCAAATCTTAGCAAAACTGTTTTATTTGATACTCCGAAAATTTCAAGCCTGTGTTTTTAAGGCGGATTTTTGGCACATCGCTTTGTCTGTTTCAATTTTAACGTGGACAACCTTTAGAATAAAATCTCACGATAACATAAAAACCCACTTGAAACAAAAACAATAAGTACAACATACCCAACATGGCAGTTTCGGCAAGTCCCAACGCAAAACGTCGTCCAAATCGCTATGTAAACAGTACAGATGACCTTGAATAATTGTCGAATCATCCTCATGCTCTCGAGCCTGGTCGTATAAATCATTCCGTTTCTGGCATTTATGTAAATATTGTTTTTTACCTTCTCGTCCGTTAAAGTTATGAATTCCATCGATCACATTGACGTCACAATAGTATCCCATATAGTATTTATAGTAAAGTCCAGACCTATCACATTACAATTGGTGAATATGCTAAGTGAGTAATATATGCCTTGTCCTATCCCGGTGGATGCTTTGTCATGGCATGATCGGTAGACAGAAGAGAGAAAAAAAGCTTTATTGCGCTTCTTGACAGAGCCAATTGTTGTCGCCGTCGCACTGTGTGTTGTTTTCATTTTCGAAACGAAGCAGCACAAATACAATAAGTTTTTTTTTCAGAAGATGTATTCAATGTATAACTTTATGTATAACATGCACATTTGGTCATTTTGATGTGAACGAGATTAATCATTACATTAAATTGACATGAAATATCCCATTAAGTTCTGCATTCCATTTATGTGCATTAGAAAACGCAGAACATTAAGTGTTTCTTTCGAATTATGAGTTGTCAGTAAATTTCTACTGACTTTCGAAAAGCAGAACGTTCAGTAATGCATTCAGTAAAAGTTTAGTTTACTTAATCGTTAAGATCAGCATACTTGCAATTAACACCGTGCTACCAAAATATGCCGACTACCTCATCACTTAATTCGGAGTTTCTGTAAAATTTATAAACAAAATCAATAAAAATTGGAACGTCATCGACTGTCAAATGTTAAAGTGCTTTCACACTTCGATTTTTTTTACAGAAATCTGTAAAGTTTTACTGAATTCTCAATAGCTGAACGTTCGGTAATTCGATATAACGGATTTCGGTGAACTTTTACAGTTATCTGAAAAAAATAACCGGATTTCGGCAAAATTTTACCGAAATTTGTTAAATCGGATTACCAAACGTTCAGCTGTTGAGAATTCGGTAAAACTTTACAGATTTCTGTTAAAAAATCGTTTACTTTTACTTAATAAGACTGTGACATTTAGTGAAGGTCGGAAATTCAATCATGCACAGAGTAGTTCGTTGTTCTTAGTTTGTATTACCGTTTTTGTAAAATGTAAACAATATAAATGAAAAAAAACTTAAGAATACGCATAATTTTTTCTTTGATCGTCACCAATGTTCCGATGTCCATCAATGCTGAAATGAATAAAAAAAACTGACTTTGAGCACTGGATAGGACTCAGCCAACACCCGGAAGCAGTATTCCAGATCTTACAAATGAAGTAGCCGTTGCAGTTGTCAGCACAAATGTCGCCTTTGAGCTGCAATTCAGGGACTTCTTTCGATGTGTGTGTATATTTTTTTTAAAGATATTCAAATGACTAGCAAGTAATAAGTAGGGACCTTTGGAAAAATATATTCATTAAAGTTCGTGTATGCGAATAGTTAAGAAGTCCATCCTGACTTATAATTGAATAGTTTAATAGTAGTGATCAATGTAAATGTAATAAATTCAGTTAATAAAACTTTTTTATTTCAAACATTCCGAGCAACGACTCGTAAATATAAATATAAATTGTTGAATTATGTCCTAACTGCTTCAGAATAAATCGATCAACGGGATCGACTGTCTCTCGATTGGAAACCAGGATCAGGCGGCATTTGGAACGACAACTTTAAATCCCAGCGGATGGACTGATTAAGCAAAACCCTAACCATCCTTCCGGGGGCTAAACAGGTTGTATTCTCTCGTTCGAAAAGTTAGGAAAGCGGCGGGATATAGGTTGTTCAAGGTACTAAAAACCCCAAACAGGAACGAGAAGCAGGAAACCTGTTCGAAAACAAGAGCGCTTAAGCTGGCAGCTAATCGCTGGCAAAATTTGACTGTGTGGTTTTGGATGATGAAACAAACGTCAAAGCAGACTACGAGCAGCTTCCTAGTCTGGAGTTTTATACCGCATCACAACGTGACCAGGTTGACAATCATTTCAAGGCCAAAAAGTTGTCGAAGTTCTCTAAGAAGTACATGGTTTGGCAGACTATATGTAGTTGTGGTTTGAAGAGCTAAATCTTCATAACTACTATTTTAAAACGGCTACTACCATTCATCCAAAAGCACACGATTTCTGTGTTGTTTTAGCCTGATTTGGCGTCCTGCCATTATGGTAAAATGGCACAGGAGTGGTATGCAGGAAACAACGTTAACATTGTACCGAAAAACTGTAATCCTCCAGACACCCCAAAACTTCGTTCAATTGAAATATATTGGGCCATTGTGAAGCGAAACCTTGGGAAATCGAAAGGAGGGGCAAATAATGAGAAATATTTTGCTAAGAAGTGGGAAAACGCTTTTAGAAAGGTGACTGAGGATGGTGTCAAACGTCAAGTGAGAGCAAGTCCGAATAATAATATTTTGATGTGAATGAGTTATAAATTAACCCTTTGTCACGACGATTTCTTATCGGATTTAGAAATAATGTCAAACTGTGAGTTTTTCTTTGGCTAAATTTGGCTGTGCGCGTACCTTATGTTGTGAATTCTTGTACCATATAACATATTTTTTTTATAACATCTCCCAACAAAACCCCCAGTATTTAATTTTGTCCGACCATCTCGTGCATTGGACGCACTGTGTATCGTCTTAAGTGCTACCGAAAGAGCTGCTTGAAGACGGGCCTTCTTGTATGAAGTAAGGAGAGAAAAAAATAAGGTGGAACGAGTAACGACGTGTTTGTTTTGCATTATAATGTGCCTCCGGTCCATGCCAACTGCGGTCATTTGTCAGCCGTTCCAGTGGATGCGCTACTGGCTCGATTAGTTTTTGTTTTTCTGTGCTAGTACATTCTTTGTTTCATCGATCGAAACATGGGAACTGAAGGACTGTTTTACTCTTAGGATTTTAATGTCTGAAGCTCACTATGGATTTGATTATATTTGTTATCATACAAAATCAGGCGTAACGAAAATACATTTTCAAGGTAGGCCAATTTTAAGAGGATAAATTATTGTGCGTTTTGAACTTGTACCCTTTCGTTCGATCGTAAATTATTCAAAACCACTCATATATTGTCCATTTTAATTTGTTTGATCATTTGTCTTTAAGGGCTTATGCTGAATCATTCTTGATGACAGTCATTACCTCAACATTCAGAATTGATATAACTCATAGTCAGTACTAGATATTGAAAATTTAATCACATCAGTTTGTATGCTTAGTTACTGTGCGCAATCTGATAGAATTCGATTCGAAGTTCATTCACAAACAATCGAGATTTATCATTTTGAAATAGCAAGGTGAGTTTGCGAGAGCAAGATAGGAAAAAATACATGGAGCAGCGATTCACCTTAAGTGCCAGTACTAAAAATGTCTATGCTTTGTTTAAAAAGCATATAAGTGTGTTACTTGAGAATGATCACCATAATGGCAAAATTAAAAAAAGGTATAGTGGATAAGGATCATCGGGTTTACGCTTCAGATTCTGCTGGACCTTCCGGTTGCGCAAGACCGTCGGACGGATAAAACAAGGCCTTTTCTCTATGTTCTTTCCTTCGTCCAGCAAGCCAATAATTCCAATGTATTCCTGCTTGACTGCTTCCAGATAACCAAATTCTATTTCATATCAAACTATTTACTAGGCAGAAGACAGTATACACGACACTCACCAAATGTTACACACTTTAAAGGACAACTCCTGTGGTCCTAATATTGAACTAATCGATTTTTTTTATTTGCGCCAGTGTTTAGTAGTAGTGGAATGCTTCCAGAATAGTTCTGGGATGCTTGAAGTGTACTGCTGGAATGATCCCAGAGTAATTCTAGGATGATTTTAGAATTATTCTAGACTGGTTCCCGAGAATATCAAGATGTTACCAGAATAATTCGGATATTCTTCCAACGTAGCTATGGGGTGCTTTCAGAGCAATTTACCTACTGTTTTGGGAACATAAGACGGACGTCGTCATATTGTCAACCATGTCCACTCAAAACCATTCATGCAATTGTCACTTCATAAATATATTTCGTTGAAAAACCACGATCATACTTGTAAAAACTATATCAATGAAAAACTAGTTGGTGCTTCAAATGTTCTAAATAATTCTCAAAGCGATAAGGCATGCAATGGAGAATAGCCATTTGGTTTAAAACAATTTAAAATAGGACTACAAAAAAAGCATATACCAGCATATATTAGGTTATCAATTATATATAAAAGTTATAGAAGAACACTATGCAATTTGTGAAATAGGAAGGTATTGTTGATAACCACACAACTACAATAAGGAGTTCAAACAACTAGTTGATTGCTCCATAGTAAACCTTCAAACTGAAAAGATTCCCAACACACGCAAATAGCTGTGGCGTTTTTGCCCTTAGGGTAAAATGTTCAAACCCCAGGGAATTTTATTTCAATTCAAATGTTTTCAAAATTTTTGAAATGTAGTCCGACAAAATTGTTCACGTACATTTCGTAAATCCAAATCTTTTGTATTGTGCTATAACAAAAAATTTGGGAATTTTGAGCTCTACTGTTTCCTGAATCATCAAACGTCACAGAGAACGGAAAAAAGCAGGATATGAAAAAAAAAAGCATATCGGGCTGGTCAACGTGCGTTCAAATTTCAGAAGGCACCAAATCGTATCGACAAGTATAATGTCACGGCATAATTCCGGGCAAACAAGCTTAATACACAAATGCTAACAAAAAAAAGACCTTTTTGCGTAATGGATAAAACCAACATGATAGTGGACTTGGCTGATTCCACGTCATCAGTTCTACACTGCAAGAGACAATTTCGATGTCCCAGAGCACCAACGAGTTACAATTTATCTTTTGATGTTCGCTTGGAACTTATCGGAAGTCGAAGGTATGTTGTCTGAAAATCCACGCTTTTGAGTCTAACCAGCATGAATTTAATCAAGACTGGTTGCTACACTGATTAAATGAAAACTATTGATAATCATAAATTACGCCTTATGAAATATCGCAAATGCAGGGTGTTTCGGAATTTCGGAAATGACCCGTAAGGCTCGCGAAGGTGTGATGGAGTTCTTGCTGATGAATCATCCGTTGGGTTGTCCGATTTGCGACCAGGGTTGTGATGCGATCTGCAGGATCACCTTATGACTTTCAGGTCGGATCGTTCACGGTTCACTGATATCGATCACAGCGCAAAGCGTGCAGTCGAAGATAAAGACATTGACCCGTTGGTTAAGACCATCATGACCCGATGCATTAACTGCACGAGATGCATCCGATTCACGTCGAAAGTTGCCGGAGTCGATGATTCGAGTACTACGCAAAGTGGAGTCGATTGATGTGAATAGCAACATAAATTTTAGCACACGTACCGGAGAGTACTCCGTATTCTGACTCGTAAAAATGAAGATATCAACGAGGAATGCCTATCGGACAAGTCCCGCTTTGCTTGTGATGGGTTGAAGCGCCAACGTATGATTGCCCTCATGCTACGCAATCCAAGTGGTGAATTAGAACCTGTCGAATGGTTATCGTCCATGGAGCTGCATGGAACGAAATGTCACCTTACAAATTCCAATTTTATTATTCGTTCTTTTCAGGGTGAAACTGCTGCAGAAATTTCTTTTCGATTCTTTACTTTTCCGTTTCAGTAAACGGAATTTAGCGTGGGTTTGGGATACAAAAAGAAATATCTTTCAAACACGATACCGACCCAAACCCGAAAATTGTATAACCCAGACAAACATGATGAGGAGTTTAACAGACATGAACCGTCCCATCAAGCCAGTGCTGCCAGAATACTTCAAATTGAGCAATAAATTATACTAGCTGATGAAAGCTGATGCCTTTTGAGCAAACGTGAGTTCTATGATCAAATATGAGTGATGTTGTTTTTTTTCGTTTTCGCACACACTTTTTGGCATTCCCACCACTCTATATCTTGGGGGGGAGAAGAAAATCATACAGTGTGTAAATTTGATGAATCCTGAGTCATTTTGAAGAAAAAAATTACCCACAAGAAAGCTGTCTTGTGTCCCCTTGGCTGCCATCAAACAGCTTCAGAAGAACTAGGCTGCTGGAAAGGATGGTATCGGCAAGGACTTAATACAAATGGGCCCAGATTAGATAGTGACTTGCCTGCATTTACTGATAAGATAGAGAATACTGAACCAACTAAGGGGAAGTGGACCTTAATAACAAGTTGTACTGTGGAAACTACCGAGCAATCACTGTTCTCAATGCGCTCTATAAAATTCATTCCTAGATCATCTTCCGCCTTCTATCGCCGTTTGACACTACTTAGCATGTCAGAAGTGTATTTCAATTACAAATTTACTACTGAAGTACGACTTTGAGAGGCAAAACGGCGAAGGAAACAAAAGAAAAGTTGGTTAAGTATTATGGGGCAAATGCTCCGTCAGATTACACCGTTATATATTGGTTTCGAGAGTTTCGTGGTGGCCACAACTCCACTACCGATCAAGTCCGCAGCGGCAGGCCCTCCGATCCGGTTACAGAGGACAATTTCACAAAAGTTCATCAAAGGGTGTTGGCTAACCGGAAAGTGAAAGTGTGTGAGCTAGCAGATGTCACAAAGATTAGTACTGACACTGAGCGCACACGCCATATTTTGGGCTAGATTTGGCATATGAAAAGGTTATCCTATCGCTGGGTGCCGCATACTCACTCCTGACCAAAAACATGAACGCAAGAGCACTTTGAAACAGTGTTTAGACTTGCTGATGTAGAATTGGAAGGAATTTTGGCGTCGATTGGTAACTGTTGATGAAACCTGGATCGACTACTACATATTGAGTGCCCGGCAAAGGTCTGAAGCCGGCACGAGTGCTCCGAAACGGCTTAGGGAGGCTCAATGGGTCGGAAAGATGTTGGCGTCGGTTTTCTAGGATTGTCATGGCATAAAGCTTGCTTCAGATAGAATTGGAACAAAAACAATTCCCTGTATTTCAGTTATTTATTATTGAATTCAAGATCTTTTTTTATCCAAATGTAGCGTTTTCTTCAAACTTTTAAGAAAAAATACGGATAAAATTATTCGTCACGGTTTCGAAGGAATTCTCGAATTTTTCCTGTAACACGGCTCATTAGGCGGCGCACACCTTCTTCATCCATCGTTTTAGCTATCTTATTCCACCAGGTCTTCATCTGATTGATGTCTTTGACAACCTTTCCCTTTGCCTTGAGTCTCCTCTTCATGATTGCCCAGTATTTCTCAATAGGGTGGAACTGGGGACAGTTGGGTGGGTTAAGGTTTTTCGGAACAACCTGGACCCCTTTCTCTGCATACCATTCTTGAACGACTTTGCTGTAATGACAGCTTGCCAAATCTGGCCAAAACATTACAGAATGGTCGTGGGATCGAATGAACGGCAACATTCGTTTTTGGAGACACTCTTTTTGGTATAGTTCCGACGTCATTGTCTTATTTGTAACGAAAACTTTCGTTTTTTTGCCACATCTGCAAATGCCCTGCCAAATCATGAATTACGTGCAAATTTGCAAAAACAAATTTAAATTTGGCTGGAACATCCCCCCGAGCCGTTGCCAAGTAAAATTTTTGACCTGGGATTTGCCCGAAGTCAGCCTTGACATAGGTTTCATCATCCATCAGAAGACACCCGTCGAACTTGGTCAGCACCTGGTCGTATAGCTTCCGAGCACGGATTTTTGCCACACTATTCTGTTTTATGGTCCGATGGCTACTAAAGTTGTCGAGCAAAATGTTAAAAATATGATGAAAGTTCGAAATGAAAGGTAATAGTCCGAGGGAGCCAAATCAGGTGAAAATGTGGATGCGGAAGCAATTGGAGCAGTAAGTCCTTGATTTTGTCTTGCAAAATCAAAATTGTTTTTTTCTTCATGTGAGGCCGTTTTGCAGCAATTCCGGCCTTCAATCGCTCCAATAATGCACAGTAATACTCGCTGTTGATGGTCTTCTAGGTAGTCCACGAAAAGTAAGGCTTGCTTCATTTAGAATTGGAACAAACTTTTGCTCATATTGTGGCGCTCCTGGTGGACGGATTTGGAAGTTCTTGGCGTCCACGTGTCGGGAATTTTGTCAGCTTCACGTATGTATTTTTGACCTTCCGCAAATCGACTGTACTTTGTAAACAATCAACATGGAAGCCGAAAGGAGGGAAAAAAATGCACAGTTATTTGGAAAATCCATTGTGGTCTGCATCTAGGCTAGCTAAACAGCTGAAATTGTCCAGAAATACCGTATGGCGCGTTATCAAATGCTATAAGGAAACATTGACGACGATTCGTAAGCCTCAAGCCAATCGTTGGAGTGGAACTGTCGACCGGAAACTGCGTGGTAAGATTTTGAAGACGATTAAGAGGAATCCCAATCTGTCGGACCGTGATTTGGCCAGAAAATTCGGTGCTGCCCATAGTACCGTGAGGAGAACTCGACTCCGGGAAGGAATCAAGTCGTATTGAGCTAGCAAACAGCCAAATCGGACCATAAAACAGAATAGTGTGGCAAAAATCCGTGCTCGGAAGCTATGTAGGATTTGGCAAGCTGTCATTACAGCAAAGTCGTTCAAGAATGGTATGCAGAGAAAGGGGTCCAGGTTGTTCCGAAAAACCTTAACCCACCCAACTGCCCCCAGTTCCACCCTATTGAGAAATACTGGGCAATCATGAAGAGGAGACTCAAGGCAAAGGGAAAGGTTGTCAAAGACATCAATCAGATGAAGACCTGGTGGAATAAGATAGCTAAAACGATGGATGAAGAAGGTGTGCGCCAGCTGTGTTACAGGAAAAATTCGAGAATTCCTTCGAAACTGTGACGAATAATTTTATCCGTATTTTTTCTTAAAAGTTTGAAGAAAACGCTACATATGTATAAAAAAAGATCTTGAATTCAATAATAAATAACTGAAATACAGGCAATTGTTTTTGTTCCAATTCTATCTGAAGCAAGCTTTAGTATTTCCTTTATGTGTTTCTTTCAAACTGTGTAGATCCCTGGTAACGGTGTGGCTAGGATTGATTTTGGCTACAAGAGTGTGCCTGTCTAGCATCGAAGGGTTCTAAATCATCTCCCAGGTTTCTTATCGAATGATAATGGAACCGGATGTGATATATCTCTTAACAGTAGATTTAGTCTTCACCGCCTACGATATTGCGCAACAGTAAATGCTCTGCTCAGATCGGAAAGTATTTATCGTAAGTTGTTAGCACAGACAACCTTATGTATCATAATCATTAGAAATTATTGATGACAAATGCACATAGTAATTGTGATCTTAAAAATGACGTAGGCCTCACATATGCACGTTAATCTTGTGTGTTAGATAGAAGTTTACTGTCTAAAGAATCTTAGAGGGTTTGAGCTGTTTAGTGGAATTAAGTCGAGTTATTAGTACGATACACTGAAGAAGTCTGCACATTGTAGACGAAATACGCGTATCTGTCAAGATAAGCAAAGGTAGTTGGAATTAAATGGAAAATACTAACTTTTCTTCTCATGTCTAAAGAAGTTTATGCTTTGTTCGTACTACAGCGTTGTAACATAATACAAAGCTATCTTGATGACATTTTCCTTGTAGATACGTTTCAAAACACCCTTGTATTATGTTACAAGCCCGTAGTCTGAACAAGGCATTACTGTCTAAAAATATTTTATGATGTGCTTGCAGTTAGCCACCCACAACGATGAAAAGTTGAACAAACTTCTGTACTAAGTGACCGTGACCATCGGAAGGTGATGTACTTTTTAATATCCGAGCAATGCTGCCGGTCGGCAAGACGCAATAGGCAGATTCAGATGTTTGATCAATCAATCAAAACGGTTTTTTCTTACTTTGTTTTATTGTTTGAAGCAAAGCACTGTTTCAGATTAATTAACTATTGCAGGACTTTGGAGCAGAAAACGTCAATTGTATCTAATCTCTTTTCAAGTTTTGGTCTTACCTCTCATTAAATAAGATTAAAGTGCAATAACGGGTGTTTAAGATCGTCGATATGAAAAACAAATGGAACAATTCAGTGCCGTATATGCTGATATGCCACAGTCTATCTTTATGGCTTTAAATATGTATTTGGTCTAACAGAAGCTGCACTCACTTTGGAATTTCTGTTTCTACACGTAACTGAATTTTCTGCGACATCTAATGCATATTAAAGAAAGGCTTGACTTGGCAGAAAATAATGGGATATTTTACGTAAATTTAATCCAGATAACGCCTGAATCTAGCCTGTTGTATGAAAGATTGCAAACATTGTTGTATGGCGCATGAAAGATAGCAAAAAAAATCTTTGCTTATACTTCCTTTGGCTTGGAATTAAACTAGGGAAAATTTTACGCGCTTATCTAAATTAATTATTTTTTTTTGTGTTGTAACAAACAAGTTGTGTAAAATAAAGTGTTTCAAAATGAGAAGCTTATAACTAATAGGAGAGTGCGTTTCATAGACATTCATTACTATTCTCAGTCATGATGCTCGTATGTCAGTAAAGGGTGTATTAGATAAAAATGGCACACACATATATACTCATCAAAATTAAACTGATTATCGGATTTTCTTGAAATTTTCAGGGAATAAAGAACTACTAATGAGTTTTGATTTACAACATTTGTTTTATTCAATTTCGTCTCCCATCCCGAATGCCCGCACCTTCCTTTTCACTCCACCCATCAAATTTTGTACAACCGATTTTCCCAATGTTTTTGTTGTTTTTACCCAAATTTTCTTCAATTCTAGCTCTGTTTTTATAGTTTTGGGATGTTTGCGAAGTTCCGTTTTCATAATTGCCCAGAATTTTTCAATTGGACGAAGTTCCGGTGAATTTGGTGGGTTCATATCCTTTGGCACAAAATTGACTCCGTTGGCTCGGTACCACTCCAATACGTTTCGAGCGAAGTGGCAGGATGCTAGATCAGGCCAAAACAGAGTTGATCCTTTGTGCTTCTTAATTAATGGCAAGAGACGCTTCTTAAGGCACTCTTCCGTGTAAATCGCACCGTTTATTGTTCCGGAAGTGATGAAGGGAGCACTTATTTCACCACATCCACAAATCGCCTGCCAGATTAGAAACTTCTTTGCAAATTTCGATATTTTCTTCTTTCGAACATCCTCCGGAACATCGAATTTCAACTTGACAACGAAATATTCTTGCCCAGGAAGTTGACGGAAGTCGGCCTTGAGGTATGTTTCGTCATCCATCACGATGCAACCGGATTTGGTGAGCAGCTTCGTGTAAAGTTTCCGGGCGCGGGTTTTCACAGTGATGTTTTGTTTTTCATTCCGGCTTGGGGCTTTTTGCACTTTGTAAACATGTAACCCAGCACGCTTCATGGGGGCTGCAAAATGGTGAGTCGACAACTGTGATGGAGCGTGAGTCCCCGCAACATAGCTCTGGTCCTCACAAGTTCCTACCTCATGCTTCCACGGGTCAGCAGATGACAAAGACCGCCAGCTAAGGGTTGCGTACTTAGCTGTAGTGCAGCCTGGGCACTGTTGTCCTTCTGACTTCAGCTAGATTGAGGAGGTGCGTGCCGAGCGTCTGTCCACCAAGGAGGTCTGTTCACCAGCGGCTGAGTAAGAAACGCTGTATCTCGTCAGCTATACCTTAGGAGGCAGTCCCACCAACGCAATGTAGGCAGCGCGGTAATGCATGCTGAAATCTTACCCTACCACGAAAAATGTAAGCATTTTTTATTTCTTAATACGGTATATAATTTTGGATCATTCATGGAATCAGAAGACGTGCAGATAGTACACATGTTATTCTCATTTTATATTATAACATCCCTTCACAATATTTTTTATGCTATTTTCAGCTTCGCATTTATCCATCATCGTACGTTTTAGTCCACTTACCCCCCATGGTGCGAGATAAGGCGCTATAACCTTGGCAATTATTGCCACGCTTTTGGTTCAAATGCCAAAAGTTCACCCATAGGCAAAAGGAGCATAAACTAATCTTTCTAGCATCTATGCTCCCAACGATAAGGTACAAATTATCACACTGTATAACTCAACATGGAAGCGTTTGGTACGGGAGGTCCACGCTTTCTTCCTTCCCTTGATTCAGAGTAGTAAAGCGATTTTAGATCTTTCTGGAATCGCTCTATTTCTTGGAATCCTCTCTGCGGCACATACTACGCAGTTGGCCTGGCCGATGACAAGAAAAATGATGTATTCAAGAAAACATCATTTTCCAGGATGCTTTCAAGAATTGGCTGCGTTAGTATGAGATTAGATTAGATTAGATTAGATGTAACCCAGCACGCTTCATGGTTCTCTGCACAAAACCAACTGACACCTTAGACTTTTTGGCGACATCTCGAATTGACATGTTTGGACGGTTCTTGAATTGTTGTACGACTTTCCTGGCCATTTTACTGTCCATTGGACCACTTTTACGACCACTCCCTTCCTTCCTTTGGACACTCAGACGCTCCTTGAAGGTTCTTATTACACGAGACACAGTTGTATTTGCAATTCCAAGCCTTTTAGCAATCCACCGGTGGGACGCCCCTGGATTTTGATTATGAGTGCACAAAATTTTCTCACAATTTCTTGTTTCGACGACATGACTGGAACTACTGAATGTATAACTATCAAACTTGGCAGATGTAAATAATACACTATGGATACGATCTACTCAAATTTCTAGGTTTTTTACTCATACGATTCAAAAGTTACAGAAGATTTTCTGTGTGCCATTTTTATCGAATACACCCTTTATCTCAGTATAATTAATTATTATTATTTTTTATAAATCTGTAGGCTATAGGTATGAAAATAAGAAGTAGTGCTGATTGGGGAATGGTTCGTCGTGTGTTGTGTCTGCTAAGTGACATTTCCAGCAACAAAGAAATCTCGAGTACTTATTCAAACAGACGTATCTGTTTTTGTAAACAAAGAGGGGAAGAAAGATTCAACCGTTAAATTCTATAAAACCATTAGCACTTTCATGCAAACCACCAACACAAGGAATAACATTTCCCTAACATGATGGTGATGCTTGTTTCCGTTTGGGTGCCGAGAGTTTTGTGAAATTTACGTTGCCTCTCTCTGTTTACAAAATCAGATACGTGTGAGTGAACAAGTTGTCGAGAAATTCCTAGCAGTTTAAAGTATTCTACATCTGAATTATGGTCAACTGAACTCTTAGGGATCATCCATTCGGTAAAGAAGAATTGTCCATAGTAACTTCACAACACCCATCTAAACAACTTAGTACGGAACGTTTAGTTTCAATATGAAATAAGATAATTAAGTGATTAAGTTATACTTCAAAAACATTTTAACATACGTCATTGAGCGCCCAGTTCACTATACACATTGACAAATGCTCTAGAAAACCTGGCTTCACCATCGTTGAAATCTCCCCGCAGCAGTGACCAAAGGCAACCTGCTAACCGGCAACGACCGTTGGCCCCTTTCCGCCTCCCACACAGTCACTCAGCTTCCAGCTCCCAATGCGTCATGCCATCGCCAATTTATTGTAACAGCTACAGGTTCTCCTTGAGGAAGACGCGACACACGTTTTCTTACGTCGTATTAATTTCGCGCTGTTTATCTTCCCTTAACGCGGACCGGTCCCGGCAAATATAAAACATACACGATACGGTTCTAACACTTTATTCGTAAGGCAACGTTCTGCCAGTGAACACAACGCACACAGGGTCTGCTTCCGTCCAGTACCGTTTCGAATCGCGCGGGGAAAAGTACTTCGTCCGTATATCAATTCGAGGGACCTTCTTGAAAAGTGAACAAAAATAAAACAGATAGGAACCAACCATGAAGGTCAAGTTCAACATCAGTGGGGCAGCAGTGTTGCTGCTGCTAACGACTCTGTCAGCATCCTTTGCGGCGAAATTCCGTATGTATCACTGTAGTGCAAATTGGATAACATATGCAAATGAGTTGGTGATTAAAAATGAGTGATTTGTATTCTTTAATCGTAATGATAATAATTCTCGGGTGCTAACGACATATTTGCAACAGTGAGGATAAAGAAAGAGTTTGAATTGTGCGATCGAATGAGTGCAGATCTTTGATTTTCTCTGTGATGAGATTAAGATTCGTCGTTTGGTAGATTCCAGTTGTCCAGCTCTTTGCTGATTCGATTCGCACTGAGTTGTGTGTATATTATGTCTCCTTCAAAAGATACCATAATTGATGTAGAAGGAGATGTTCGCTCATCACCATGAGGCACCAAGAGTGAACAACAATGTTTTTTTTTGGCTAGAATGAAAGATATGAAGAGAAAGTTTTGATAGTTCCGCTAGTGTGCGGCAGGATTGGAAATGTAACAGATGTTTTTTATGAAAATTGAGCGAAAAGGGCATGTATACGGTGGTACTCGAACCAACGACATTTTTGCCTAACATCCCACTGTGGGGTAGGTTAAAGCAGTGGGATGTTAGGCAAAAATATCGTTGGTTCGAGTACCACCGTATACATGCCCTTTTCGCTCAATTTTCATAAAAAACATCTGTTACATTTCCAATCCTGCCGCACACTAGCGGAACTATCAAAACTTTCTCTTCATATCTTTCATTCTAGCCAAAAAAAACATTGTTGTTCACTCTTGGTGCCTCATGGTGATGAGCGAACATCTCCTTCTACATCATAATCGTTACTCCTCGCACGGAGAATATATAACATAACAATTAATGTATACCATAATTGTTCGACAATTGTTTGAATAAAGATTTATGCTACTCAAGTTTTCCATTTAACTGAAGCCCTACAGAATTCTAACTACGGTAACCTAGCTAGCTAATTTTGAAATATGATAAGCGAAGAGAGTGTTACTGACAAGAATACGAGAAGTTGTAACTTCACTTTAACTGAATGGTTTAAATGTAGCATAAATAAAATTTAACTAGTCGGCTAAATGTTACCATGTTTGTAAAAGTAGATTAAATTTCTGTACGATATCATACACGTAAATACACTGTAACAAACCATACAAGTTTATATTATAAACCGTGTAATGTTCTGTGCTATTTTATACATTGTTGACAATATTCATGTCTTCGTTAGCAATATTTGGCAAGTTACTGCTTCTTGTTTAATAAAACGCAATTTTACATGCTTTATATATTCTTCCATCAAAGCACTTCAATGAATATATTCATGTGATAACATGGTAATTTAGCTTTAATTTGATTACATTTCAATCCGTCAGTCATATTTTCCTTCAACGAAACTACATGTATTTGAAAATGCTGCTATTTTCGTTGCCTATAATGGAACTTTTTTTTCACATGGAGTTGAAATGGAACAACAGTCGAAAACAAATGGGCTGCCGACAGTAGTTACACTCACTTGAGAAGTTTGGTTCATTAAAAAAAACACTTCCACCAGTGCAGGACTTGCCATGGCGTACAGTTCTTCCTAATGACAAGATCAAACTGTATATACCTGAAATCCTCACTTTTCCATTGTGTGAAGGGTCAAAAACGGTGATGCTGACCTGTAAGCAGAAGCACTTACAGGAAACCCACGGAAAGGATAGAGAATCTCCTTCCAAAGAAACGCTCCTATTACAGGAAAGGAACAGAATGCAATACACATTAGGATTTCCGTCTGGTGGTTTGTTAAAAATAGGGTTACCAACCTCACTGTAGACTGTCGGACGATAACTAGACCTTCGCTGATCTCTATCTGATGATTTCCATCACTGAAGGCATAATTGTCATCCATGACTTGGGTCAGATAACCACGAATATCTTATCCAGCCTACAGTTCATCTGGCACTCTGTATTCCCCATTACCCTTTTTTTTATTGAATGTATGTATTTAATTTACATAACAGGATATAATATATGTATTTACAAAATATATCTGACATCTACAGGATTGTTACTGCACAATAAGAATTAGATGTATATGATTATCTTAATAGTCCTGGAAAGGCTTAAAATTAAAGTAGATCAGTTCAATCAACAAAGATTTTAAAGAAAGGATATTTGATGTGTATATTTTTTTTTTTAATCAACAGAATACTGTATAAGTCGAAAAAAGCAGTTTGAGTGATCGAAGAGCCCGGTTTGATGATTTCTGAAATAAATAAAATAAAGGGCGAACACGAAATTATTGCGACACCGAAAATGTCATGCCAATTTTCTTATAATGTTTAGAATCAAACCAAAATTTTAGGATAGTTTTATACATATATTTACATCAAAAATCGAAAGAAAAGTTAATCGATGGAGCTTTGAGTGTAAAATTGAACGCATTTTCGCTTGATGCCCTCCATCAAAGTCTTCACAGTGTCATCCAGTACCAGTTTCTCAGTTTTTTCCATTTTCTTAACATGTCCTTCTCGTCTTTGACTGTTTTCTTGCTCTTCCGAAGTAACCGCTTCATCATTGCCCAGTACTGCTCCATCGGGCGCAGCTCCGGACAGTTTGGCGGATTCATGTCCTTTGGAACAAAATGGACAGAATTGGCCTCATACCACTCCAGGACACTTTTAGAATAGTGGCATGATGCCAAATCTGGCCAAAATAGCGGAGCTTCGTCGTGCTGCTGCAAGAACGGCAAAAGGCGCTTCTCGAGGCACTCAGATTTGTAGATCTCGCCATTTACTGTTCCCTTTGTCACGAAAGGCTCACTCCTCAGTCCGCAAGAGCAGATGGCCTGCCAAATGAGATATTTGGAGGCGAACTTCGACATTTTCTTCTTCTTAAATTTGTCATCCACATAGAACTTGCTCTTGCCGGTGAAAAACTCCAACCCCGGAATTTGCTTAAAATCGGCTTTAATATACGTTTCGTCGTCCATCACACAGCAGCCATATTTTGTCAGCATCTTCTCGTAAAGCTTCCGTGCCCGAGTTTTAGCCGTCGATTGTTGCCGCTCATCGCGGTTTGGGAAGTTCTGTACCTTGTATGTATGTAGTCCAGCTCTCTTCTTTGCATTCTGGACGTAGCTCTGCGACATGCCGATCTTTTTAGCCAAATCACGGCTTGAGACGTTGGGATTTGCTTTAATCATCCGCTTCACCTTTCCCTCCGTCTTTTTGTTCTCCGGTCCCGGTTTTCTTCCAGCTCCTTTGCCGTGGTCCAACGTCAACCGCTCCTGGAACCGCTTCAACACTCTGGAGACGGTTGAATGGTGAACGTTCAACATTTTTCCCAACTGTCGGTGCGACAGGTCAGGAACTCCAGGTGTTTGGAAAAAATTTGTTCTCTCGACTCGCGTTGGTTCACCTCCATTTTCGTTGAATCGAAAAACACGACTTCAAGTTTGACAGCATGTAAACAATACACATCAATGAGAATTTGGTTGATTTTTACCCAATGGTAAAAAAGTTATGCCCTGTTGAATGTGTCGCAATAATTTCGTGTTCGCCCTTTAGGTTTCATTTCCATGAAATGCGCAGTGAGCTTTTCAAGAACGAATGAGGTGTAAAGATAAAGAGTAAAAAAAAGATCTGATTTTATTCGTATCCACGCGTCGGTGATTCGAGTAGAAAAAGTTCGCGATATTTCATTCAGAAAGTTCACTCAAGAAACGTTGGCGTGTGAAACTAGCAACGGGAAGTTCGCAAGTGAAAAGGTAGCGCACGATGAACTGATATTTTTGTGAGAATTCCAACACTGGTCCCTAGTGCCACTTTTATGATAGATGCGCTGTCCACACTCAGAATATCCTTGTAAAGTTTGATTACAAGACTTTGGGCTTTGGGAATTTTAACATTTTTGATATTTTTGAGGCAGACCACGAACGATTCTGTAGATGTTTGTGCACAATGAATTTTCTTTTCTCAAGTTCCATGGTCCGTAATTTCGTGATGCGTCAATAAATCGAGAAAAACTTTTCACCATTTTTTTTCGTCAATGAAACATCAACAAATGCCTGTCAAACGTTTTTTGTTCCAACTACCAGGGACGCGGTGGTATATTAAACAGTCCGTCCAGATTTACTTTGAATCCAGCTTTATTATAAACCGTGTAATGTTCTGTGCTATGTTCTACATTGTTGACAATATTCACGCCTTTGTTAGCAATATTTGACAAGTTGCTGCCTTGTGTGTAATAAAATACAAGTTTACATGCTTTATATACTCTTCCATCAAACCGCTCCACGGAATATATTCAAGTGATAACATTGTAATTTAGCTTTAATTTGATGACCATTCAGGCAGTGAGCCATTTTGATTAGCCATATTTTTCTTCAACCAAACTACATTCATTTGAAAATGCTGCTACTTTCGTTGCCTATAATAGAACTTTTTTTTCACACGGAGTTGAAATGGTACAACAGCTGAAAACAAAGGGGCTGCCAAAAATAGTTGCACACACTTGAGAAGTTTGGCTCATAATTAAAACACTTTCAAGCCGTTCTGGATAATTCTGTCTATTGTAATACATAGAGGATTATTGAGCAAATAAATGTAGATAAACAAAAACGACAGATTTGTGAACGACTCAGGGAAAACACTCATCTAAGGGTATTCTATTTTTAAAGTAACAAAAGTATCATAAATCTTGAAAACTTGATTTTATAGAATATGGAACAGTGCTTTAGGATGGGGGAGAGTGCGGTCAGGAAGAACCAGCTACTTTAAAAAAGTGTATAGTTAAGGAGTCGAAATGTGCTTGAAATTTTCTTGGCAATAAAAATTATTATCTATATTAAGAGTTGCCCACAATTTCAACGTTGAGAGAAACGGTCGGGAACTTTGAATAAAACACCATCCTTAGCGAAGAAAAAAATCAATCAATTTATTATGGAAATTTCAAAATAGGGTATTCTCTCTTATTTGAGGTATGAAACAAACTATGAAATTTTTAACAATTTTGCTAACTGTGATTTAAAAAACTAATTCGAGAACTGATCGTCTTAGGAAAACATTTTTGTGGTGGAAAGGGCTTTAAATTATCTCAGCAAGCTGAAAAATTATGCAATGGCAAATTTTTTACACAAAAGTTTCTAGGGCTCAGGAAAATCGAAAAATAACATCGTCTATACCAAAATTGCCCACAAAATTGAAATATTGATTTCTTGAAACCCATGTCAAGGTAAGATCATTACTTGATCTCCCGGTATGAGAATTTCAGTGGAATTTCCAAGACTGTTCAAGGTAAATCTCGAAAATCCTCGATAAAAATAAAAAACTCACCGCTTTCAAATTGTATGGTTTTTGCAATCAAAAACAATTATTTCTGTTGGAATATTCATGATTCCATTTATTTTTCACATTCTGATCATATTCTTTTTCGGACGTATGAGTCATTTTAAGATTTTTCAGAACTATTATCTACGAGTCATGATGTTTGGCGCATCTTCTCTACAAGAAAAAT
The DNA here is from genome assembly GCA_034211315.2 of Aedes japonicus. Classification (NCBI taxonomy): domain Eukaryota; kingdom Metazoa; phylum Arthropoda; class Insecta; order Diptera; family Culicidae; genus Aedes; species Aedes japonicus. Next base: position 29,151 of record JASCZW010006972.1, on the reverse strand, counting down.
TATGTATATTTCCATATAATTTTCCATATCTCGAGAATGGATAAACATCCAATATCGATATATCAAAATTTTAAATCGCCAAAAAGTTTGTTTTAATTTTTTTTCCCCATACAAACGGTGTTTTTCTGGTTGTTCCGAACAATTTTCCTTAACCGTGAAATAATGTTGTGTAAAAAATCTTTCCAGATCTTTTTTTCTATTGATTAGAAAATTTAAAGCACTTTTTACAACTCAATTTATGGTTTACAAAGTTTGCACTGCAAACTTAAATTATTCACCTGAGCTGAACTGCGATCAGTCACTGGTGCTTAAACCAGATTTTGCCCGGTTATGGGGTAACTTTTGCTCAAAAATCTGTTACTTATGCACTAAAGTGAGGAAAAAAACCGGTTTCCACATTAGACCCGGGGTTATCTCATAGATGTGTAAGTGCATTTTAGAGTGTGGTTCATGAGTTATGAATTTTTAAAGTAAGTATTATTGGAAAAACTAAAAAGTTTATAAACTCAACTAAAACTCCCCTTAATCTTAAATTTTATCCATTGTAATCTAGTTAGTTCGATGGGTGTGAATATGTTAATGTAAACCACTCATACCGATGTGATCCAGAGAGATAGCTACTAATCAGCATATTTTAATTAAGCTTTGTTACTCATATTTGTGACAAAGTGTGACAGAGGGGGTCTAAAAACCTGAAATTTGATGGACGTCATTTTTGAATCACCCCTTAAGGATTGTTTCTAGATTTGACATAAACAGTTCACAGAGGAATGGGGATAGAGGGTTTCCCATGGGGGCTCCTTTTAGTGGTTTATAGAATGAACCTCTGAAAGTGAAGTAGTTCTCTTTCATACAAAGTCGAGTCAGCTTAAGGTACATCCGCACCTTTGTTTCCATGTTGTATCATCTCCTTGTTTTGAAAGCCAATCGTCTAGAAGATCAATGGCGTCCTTGGTGCCGATGCTAGGGAAAAGTTTGTTGTCTCAAAGGGGATTGTTTTTTACCTGTCCTCAAAACGCACAATTTCTGAAGTGGAAACATGACACACGTGTTTACTAATTATCACAAAAGTTCAACTCAGTGGACGCAGTGATTCTACGCCCCAACAAGTGGTGCTCAACAAATTGTATGAGCTCCGAATGCTGCACTCCCGCTTCACTTTAATCAATTTTTGAGTACAATTGTATTCTATCTCTTTTTCTCTCACAGAAATGTTACTCAATTTTCGTAAAAACTGGATCTACTCAATTTTATGACTAGATCCACTTATTACAAAAATTGAGTAACATTTACGTGAGAGAAAAAGAGATAGTATACAATTATACTCAAAAATTGAGTAAAATGATACGGGAGTGTGCAAAATACTTGGTTATCTATTTCACTAGATAATGCCTGGGACAGACATACAACGCTGATCGTTGTACAAACTGTCAAATACTTTAATCCACTACTAAAAAACAGGTACTAGACTAAAGGAGTACAACGCTGTACTTGGTATGTCTGTCCCAGGCATAAAGGCCCAGCTACAATGAGGAGCGCAACGGCGCGTTGCGGCAGCTTTTGACAGTTAATCCATATATTTTATGTCAAAAACTGCCGCACCGTACCGTTGCGCTCCCCATTGTAGCCCAGCCTTAACGCTCCGTAGAGTTATTTGAATACACACAAAAAGGATGCAGTCAAGGATTTAGGCATTCTTCTTGATTCACGATTACCTTTCAAAGATCATGCGTGGCTTCATTTTCCGTGCTGCAAAAGACTTCTCAGGAAACATATGAATGAGTAGGGTATTGGGTTTTGCTAATTATAAATGACGCTGTTGTTTTGGTTTGTTGTTAGTACTAGATTCAAGAAAAAAAAAAATGTTTCTACAATGTGTGCAAGTATTTTGCGTCTAAACACTTATAACTACGGAAAACGTGAAGATTAATTAATGAATCAAAGGTGTCCGCTCAATTCTGAGACTAAATATATCTCAAAGCGTTCCATATTCAATACTACGAATTGCTAATATACAATCTACTAGCAACGATCCGTTTATATGAGTGTAAACTACCCTATTTCAAATCGGTATCGGAATGAAAAAAAACTTCTTTCAATTCTCCACACCTAATTATTGAGGTGAGAATTATAGCTTTCCGCATCAGACGCGTTCTAATAATATAGCATAGGGTAACTAACTTCCTTAAAAAAAATGCAAAAACGATAAGTACCCCACCAGTGTTTCACAAGTTTTCATAACAAAGCTGGGAAAATCGTGCATTTTTTTATCCACGAAAAAAAACCAACTTGGTTTATCATTTTAATACAATGCTCATGTGGTTGACGTTTCCGTAGTTTCTCATAGCTAGATTTTTACTCACTAAGTGCTTTACGGCTTTACTAAGAATAAATCAAGATGATAGATATTCCAGTTTGAATTGAAACCGGACGCCATTGGTCATAGAGCAACTCATCAGGAAGATAATTAGTATCATCAACAGGTGATTGATGTCCATACGAAGTTTTACTAGCAAACAACAATAACAGTGTATATGTAGGTATGGCAATTAGTAGCTGTAGGAACAACGCATTTATTCGAGCATTTATTTCAGCACATTAAAGGGCGATAAAAGTTAATTGCATAACGAATAGTTAATGTGAATTTGTTTTGATTGCTGATTGCTACCGTGAAGGTGGCAGTTATCTCTTATATGTTCATTAAACTGTAATACATTGCAATGATAGCTGTAGTAATATAGAATTATTGACTTCTTAAGTAGAAAATGCATATTTGCGTCAAGGATCTCACTTTTTATTCATTTAAAATCTATTCGTTTAGCCGCCGGTTACACTCTATGCCCGAAGAACGATGAGAAATGTCTCTTCGAGCGGATTGGTGCCACCTTCACCAAACATTCCGCCGGAATTCCCGAGATCAATCTGGTTTCCTTGGACCCGTTGAAGATCCCGAAGATGGACATCGTACAAGGCGGTGATGGGCCGATTAACATTGTCCTCAACTTCAAGGACGTTGATTTGACCGGTCTGTCGGAAAGTGTCATCAAGAAGGCTACGTAAGTTATTGTTGTTACTCGAATTAGTTTGTAAGCCAGTTAATTATGTTTCTTCCCCTCGGTTCCCCGGTAGTGGATTCACCGCCAATCCAACTAAGATGGAATTGGGCATTCTGGTTCCGGTCACCACCCTGGTTGGTGGATACAAAATCAACGGAAAGGTGCTCATTCTTCCCATCCAGGGTAATGGCAGAAGCAATATGACCATGGGTAAGTTTTTGATTCTCGAATTTAGACATTTTCAATGATCCAAGTTCCCTCCTTCCACAGAGAACAATCACATCCAGATGAAGTGGACCGGCAAGCTGGTTGATCGCAATGGCAAACAATACTACCAGATGGACAAACTGAAGGCCACTTTCGATGATGACCTGTTTCCATATGCACTTTTCCAACCTGTTCAATGGCGACAAGGCGCTGGGTGACAACATGAATGTGTTCCTGAACGAGAACTGGCAGGACATCCTTAAGGAGCTGAAACCAGCCATCGTCTCTGCGTTTGTTAAGATCTTCCAATCGGTGATATCGGGCGTATTCAATGAGGTGCCTTACGACGAGCTGTTCCAGTAGGTGTTACGGTAAGATTGTAAGTGACCTCGAGTGATGTACGTTCTGTGTGTATGGTTTGAAAACATGGTGTGTTTAGATTATTTGTTTCTGTAAATGGCGAACAATGATTGCATTCAGGCATACCGAAAGCCAAATCTTACATGATTTTCTTAACAACTCAATCTTATCACTGAATACACTTGATTCAGCTTATATATGGTGAAGAACTACTTCAGTCAATCATCGTTATTTCTCAGCCGTATTTAAAACAAACAACTTGATTTTTTGAGAATGTATAGTGCCACACAATTGTTTGGTTTCAATAGGCCTGAGATACAACGAGCATTGATGGAAACGGATCCTCTGCCGATGACTGTCATTTTGAACATTTAAAATACATCATCTAGAAAGCCAGCAGTTTCCTACCTGCTGAAAAAGTTCGCTCAAATTTTGCCTATGTGTGTTTTGCATTTGGTCGCGTGTACCAACGGGAATGTCTTCATCAGCTTTTTCTCATATCTAGGCTTGTTGCCAGAATGTGATCTTTAGTATTGAGTTAAATTTGATTCATATTTAAATGATCTGAAATCAATATTTATTTCATGTTTCTTGTAGTCCTTTGAGGTTGATCTATGCTTATGATCATATTGTCCATCATCTGGCACTATCATATGCAATAAAAAAATATGTCCAACAGTACTCACGATAAATAATGCTTCGCTTTTGAGCGGCAGCTATGGCATCACGGTTGCTCTTGAGAGAGCCCATGTTTCCTCTCTTCTTTGTTAACCATGGATACAGCGCACCGGTATTGTAAAGTGAACCCTGATGTCTCTTACATTTGTTTGTTTTTAAAAGAAGCATCCCGTTTGTCGTCATACTCGCTTTGTCTAATATTTCCGTGAGAGTGAATGAAATAAGAAATACCCATTGTCAATCTGAAGATCAATGACAAGCTAAAAGTTTGGTCATGTACGTCTGTCTCATAACCTGCTCGTAGACGAGTTTTTGATCGTAGCAATCGATATGTTTTGGTTGTTTTAGAGAGCGGATGGGTAAATCGAAGGAGTCGGTTGAGAAGCTTGACGTTTGCAGCAAATCGTGGACTGGCCTATTTCATTTCGCCTTCGAACACATGCACGGAATCGCACTCATACAATATTGTTAGTTGTACATATTGCGGAGCTGGAGAAGCGGAGCTGGTCGGAAAGCAATTCGCATGCCTTTAATAAATCCCTGCAATTGGGAACTTTATTCCATGGCTATGTAATTTTCTGAATCAAATGCTCGTTTCTGAATTTACGTTCCGATAGATCAGAAGTAAGCAGAGGGATTAACGTCTAAATATTGGCAGTTCTAATTATAGATTATATACAGCTTCTTGAATTGAAATTTTCTATATACCGCGATGAAGGCTGCTGTAGTGAGTTTCGTGTGTCGTATCCCAAAACGAACTTTTGGTTGAAACTTTTTTTGTTTAGAAAAAGTAGCCATTAATAATGCAGAGCACAAATATTTCGAATATACGAATAGTTTTCATGTAAGTATGCTGAATTTTATTACATCAATTTTCAATAGCGATGATATACTTCGTATAATATCAACATTATCCTTTGACAAATTGTACTCTTTTAAGAAGGCGTACTGCACGAGCTTACAAAATTCCCTGTCCATATTGTGAGGATAGTCGTTAAATTTCCGCTACGGATACCGATACGGCACAATCTTTTAAAGTCAAAGAATTGAGGGCTTTCTTCACCTGTGGAAGAACTGTGGAAGAACACTTATTCGAGCGGAAAGGCAAAGCCCCTCAGCAAACATTTGAGAAAAGAGCAATTAACCCTCTTTGTAGAATTTAGATGCAGTAGTTGGGTGGCATGTTGCAGGTCAACTGAGGCAGCAGAAACATTCGAACGCTATGGTGCGAAAGCCGAAACAAACAAAAACTATGTTCTGACCACTTCAAGCCAGAGATTCATTCATTCTATTAACGTCTCTTAAACTTTACGTCTGCTGTAGACGATTTAGTTCATTCGAGACGGCACAAGGACCGCAAGCACCAGGCTTATTTTTGTGCCCTAGCAGGACACTCCACTAATAGATGATTGACATCTAATTCCGCTCCGCATCCTTGGCAGTAGGCCTTACTACCGTTTATTCGAGGCCTGCGAGTGAGTCGAGTATGTCCTATCCTCAGCCGAGTCAGAATCTTCTGGTCTCGAGGGTAGGGCATGTCTTTCCACTCTAGCGTAGTATTCTTGATACGGCGTAGGAACGCTTCTCGGTTGTTATAAAATGATTCCTCCAACGCGTATCGGGAGGTCCGGTTCACCCAGCAGGTAGCGCCGCTGTATAGGGACAGGTAGGTCCCCCAGCTGAGTATGACGACCCTGATTTACTCGTTTATCAGCAGCCTCATTACCAGGTATATCTGCGAGTACAGGTTCCCAGACAAAGTTTAAGTTGGCAAACTGTTGCACCTCTAACAGCCACGAGTGTCCCACCTACGCATGCTCAAGGGCAGACAGGCAACTCGCAGAGTTGGAGAACACAACAGTCTGAGTCCCATTTGACAACTTGCATGCCTGCAAGAGCGCGCAGGCCTCAGCTGAAGATACCACAGATGCCGGGTAACCGACCGCAACGGCTAATGACCTTCCCAGATACCCCGTAATCAACCTCTTCCTCTAATAACGAGCCGCCCGTAAACAGCAGATTCAGGCCTTCATATGTGGAGGCAATTTCCCCATAGGCCACTTTTGTTGAAATGCAATTTTCACTTACAGTAGGGCATATAGGTAGATCTGCATGTCATTTTCATTTATTACAGAATCCATCTCCATGCGCACGAGCGATCCGAGTGTAACGCAGCACGCCGGTAAATAACTATACATGTACTGATATACAAACAGAAATCAGTAGTGATGATTCTCATCGCTAATGGAGATGGTAGGTTATTGGTAGTAGGGTAGCTGTAAGACACCAATGTTAATTACATTAAACCACGATGATTTAATTTACACTATAATAAAGTAGAGTTAAGGTTAACTTGCTTTTATAGTATTTTTGATTTATTCAGTGGGTTCCGAGAGGACAAAGGAGAAGGGAGAATTCCTTTCCTTGTATCCTTCAGAACCACACTTATGAAAGAAAGATTTCCCCAGCACCTCCAATTGACCATAAACTGAACCTGCCCTCAGGTGGAAGTTTTTCCACTGAGTCTAAAGGATATTTAGCCCTCAGGTGGTGACTACTCCCACTGAGTCTAAATTCAACAGGTTATGGGCCCAGACCACGATTTGCTGGGAAATCATAAATCACACTTAATTATTTCTAACAGGAACAATAGTTATTAACATGGAAGGAAAACTAAAGCGAGTTGTTGTACCCATCTTCAAAGGGGATGAGAAATCCTTCCCATTTTGGAGAAAACGTATGGAACAACATTTAAAACATGAAGGACTTCTGCACACGCTCGCCAAAACACCTCTGGAGGAGGACTTTGTGCAGCCGGCAGCAAACGAGACCGCCGTTCAAGCAGCGGATCGTAAAACCAAAATAGAAAAACGTATTAAAGAAGACGACGCTGCCGTCAATGAATTCTGGATGGCACTTGATGACGATGCCATGGGGCAAGTGTTTCAATGCCAGTATGCGAAAGATATAATGGATCGTCTCGTTGAGCTTTTCCAAAGCTCAGGCACGACTGCTATGTTGGGTATTCGTGCCCGATTATATACTCTGCGCACTGAAAATTTTGCATCGCTAAAGGAACTTTTCTCAGTTCATCAAGAACTGATTCGACAATTAGACAGTATGGAAGAGGCTGTTCCTCACAAAGAAGTGGTGGAAACATTACTCGTAGCCATTCCCGATAAATTTAAACACGTTCTGGGAGCGCTGTCCGTCATTCGTAAAGAGGACCTGTACCGAATGACGAAAGAACAGCTTCAGCGTATTTTCTTGGATGCCGAAGAATCCGCCAAATTATCAAACCGAGGAGGAAATCATCACGTTGCCATGATGAGCGAAAATGTGAAGCCCCAGAAGAAGCAGAAGCAAAAAACCACAGTGTGTTTCGAATGCAAGAAAGTCGGACATAAGAAACGAAACTGTTTCGCTCTTCGCCGGCGGCTGGAGATGGAGAAGACGAATGGGTGGCATTAAACTTAGCAACGGGCGAGAAAGCGACGGAAACAACCGTGGGTCGGTTCTGCCTCAGCAACGAAGCGAGAGGACAAGGAAACATTGAAAAGGATGCGGTGGCATTGCTCGCGAGGCAGGAGGGAGCCTTCATGGTACGATTCCCTATGCTTGCGCAAGACGCAAATGCTGATTCAGCCGATACTGTCCGTGATCGACGTGTGCGAGAAATGGACCTCTACAAAATGCCGGTTCCGTTCCCAATTATACTGGACTCAGGCGCCACTCGTCATATGGCACATGATATCGAACTGTTCAACAGGTTGTGGGAAGCTCCAGAGTTAAGAGTTAGCACAGCAAAAGACGATGCTGTTTTGAAATGTTGTAAAATGGGTAATATGGTATTGAGAAACAATAAACGTCAGAGATTGGAAGTTTATAACGTGCTCTTTATTCCCGAATTAAATGCAAACATCCTTTCTGTGGCTTTAATTGAGGAAACGGGTAAGTCCGTGTTGTTTCGCAATGGTGGAGTCGAAATCAGAGATAGTGATGGTATTTTGCTGGTTACTGGGAAGAGAGTCAACGGGTTGTATTACCTGGACATTTATCCGGATAGCGAGAGCGTGTGCTCGAGTAAAATTATAGAGAACCACAATTTATGGCACCGGCGTTTGGGACACTTAAATGAGACCTGTTTATCTAGAATGGTTAAACTGGGTATGGTTGAGAGGTTGAATATGGAACCATCAACTAAAAACGGTGATCCAATAGTATGCGAACCATGCATTATTGGAAAACAAACCCGAAGACCATTCGACAAGTCATTTAAGGTCAGGTCCAATAGACCACTGGAATTGGTGCACTCTGACGTGTGCGGTCGCATGGCCGAGAGTACCTATGATGGGCATGAGTATTTCGTGACATTCATAGATGATTTCACACATTTTGTGGTCGTGTACTTAATGAAGTACAAAAGTGAGGTGCTTGAGAAATTTATGCATTTTGAAGCAATGGCTACCGCTCATTTTTCTGTGAACATATCAAGGTTACGGTCAGATAATGGAGGAGAATATTTCGGTAGGGAGTTCAAGACCTTTGCGAAAGAAAAGGAATCCAAATGTTGCCGACTGTACCCTATACTCCCCAACAGAATGGGGTGAGTGAGAGGATGAATCGGACATTGATGGATAAAGTACGGACGATGATACATGAAGGAAATATTCCTATGTATCTGTGGGGTGAAGCATTATACACTTCGGCTTTTCTCACTAATCGTAGTGCGTCGAATGCTTTAGCCAATTCGAGGACTCCATATGAAATGTGGTTTGGGAACAAACCGGATGTGAGTTATATAAGAGTGTTTGGATGCGCTGCCTACGCACACATCAGTAAACATCTTCGCTCGAAATTGAACGGCAAAAGCAAATCACTGACTATGGTAGGGTATGCACCGATGGGTTATCGGTTGTGGGACAGCGATAAAAAGGGAATTGTTGTATCTAGGGACGTAATTTTTGACGAATCGGTTTTTCCTTTTAGTTCTTCCCACCTAAAGGTCAACAAGGAAGAAACTTCCCGACAGGATTTCCGGGTTGCGGATATTCCTGTGGCTGAGGTCTCTGATTCGATTGATCCTGTGGATATCCCAGAGAATGTCGATAATAGTGACGATGAATTTGTAGAGGCGGAGGATGATGGAAATGAGAATAATCCTGGGCATGGTGACGTTGAACCAGTGTCTCAACGCCATAGTCAGAGGACTACTCATCGCCCAAATTGGCTCCGAGACTACGAGACTAGTTTTGTACTATTACACTATTCAGGGGAAGTCCCACAAACGATCGATGAATTAAAGAAACGGAGTGATTGGGATCAGTGGAAGCTTGCTATGGAAGAAGAATTGAGGGCTTTAGATGAGAATAATACTTGGACAGTGGTGAAATAAGTATCGAAAGGAAGAAAACCAATAAATTCCGTGTGGACGCTTTTTATGAAGTTTGAAGATGGTACCCCTCGCTACAAAGCTCGCTTGGTAGTGAAAGGTTGTTCACAGCGTCCAGGACTGGATTATGGCGAAACTTTTGCACCAGTTGCAAAAACGACAACGATTAGAACCTTTTTGGCAATTGCTGTTTAACAGCATTTGTTCATTTATCAGATGGGCGTTAAGACGGCATTCCTTAATGGAAGCCTGGAAGAAGAAATTTATATGAGACTTCCTGCTAATGTGAACGGTAGCTCGACCTTTTGCCGTTTAAACAAAAGTTTATATGGGCTCAAACAGGCCGGACGAAGTTGGAACCTAAAATTTAACCATATAGTAAAAAGCCTAGGATTCAAGAACACCGAATCAGACACATGTCTGTATATGCACAAGGATAAATACCTGTACATAATACTATATGTTGATGATATCCTGATCTTTGGTAGGAACATGCAAGATGTAGAATGGATTAAGAAGGAGTTTTTCAAACATTTTCGAATGAAAGATTTAGGTGAAGTGAGCAATTTCCTTGGCCTAGATATCCAGCGAAACGGAAAGGGTTTGACCATTTCTCAAAAATCTTATGTTGAAAATCTACTGATAAGATTTGGAATGCAGGATTGCAAGCCTGTTTCTACTCCCATAGATCAGATTGCTAAGTGGGCAATAGCTGAGAGTCCATTAACTAAAGAACCATATAAGACACTTTTAGGTTGCCTACAATATTTAGCATTAATGTCTCGACCAGATTTATGTTATGCAGTCAATTTTTTTGCTAAATTTCAGAGTTCCCCTCAGGATAACCACTGGACGGGACTGAAACGTATTCTTAGGTATCTTCAAGGTACTAAGAACCTCCGACTGGCTTACGAGAGACAGGATGACGAAGTACCACTAGAAGGATACGCCGACGCAGATTTCGCAAACGATGAGATCGATCGACATTCCATTTCCGGTTCGATATTCACCGTATATGGGAATACGGTATCTTGGTCCACGAAGAAGCAGACATCGGTGAGCTTGTCTTCAACCGAAGCCGAGTTCGTATCTCTTTGTGGAGCAGCAAAAGAGGGCGTGTGGCTATCCAATCTATTGCGTGAGGTTGGAATCAATTCGACACCATTCACAATAAATGAGGATAACATACCCTGTATTAAAATAGTCGAAGAACCACGAAGTCATCAAAGAACAAAACACATTGATATAAAGTACATGTTCATTCGAGAGCTAATCCGCGATAAGAAGATTGTTTTAAAATATGTGAACAGTAATGAGCAGAAAGCAGATATCTTTACAAAACCCCTATCCCGAATTAAGTTCGAAGAATTTGTAGACTTATTAAATCTGAAAATTGAGGGGAAGTGTTGAAATGCAATTTTCACTTACAGTAGGGCATATAGGTAGATCTCCATGTCATTTTCATTTATTACAGAATCCATCTCCATGCGCACGAGCGATCCGAGTGTAACGCAGCACGCCGGTAAATAACTATACATGTACTGATATACAAACAGAAATCAGTAGTGATGATTCTCATCGCTAATGGAGATGGTAGGTTATTGGTAGTAGGGTAGCTGTAAGACACCAATGTTAATTACATTAAACCACGATGATTTAATTTACACTATAATAAAGTAGAGTTAAGGTTAACTTGCTTTTATAGTATTTTTTGATTTATTCAGTGGGTTCCGAGAGGACAAAGGAGAAGGGAGAATTCCTTTCCTTGTATCCTTCAGAACCACACTTATGAAAGAAAGATTTCCCCAGCACTTCCAATTGACCATAAACTGAACCTGCCCTCAGGTGGAAGTTTTTCCACTGAGTCTAAAGGATATTTAGCCCTCAGGTGGTGACTAATCCCACTGAGTCTAAATTCAACATAACTAACATTCTTCTACCAAATGCTGCTTTCATTTCACGAGAGTGATTAAAGATGCAAGAGAAATCGATATTTAAAGTCATTGTTTACAAATGGAATTTAGGCCCTTAACATTAATTACTTGAGACATGCTCGATTGGCTCCGCCAAGTGACAGTTCAAATTGGCTCCCGTCATTGTATCCGCCAGACTATGAATCTAGTGACTATAAGCCAATCGAGCATATCTCGAGTAATTTATGTTAAGGGCCTAAAAGCCATTTGGAAACAATAACTTTAAATGTTGATCTCTCACGAATTACAAGAATCCCACCATATCCTGCTACTCCATATGGTACAACTAACATTCTTCTACCAAATGCTGCTTTCAATTCACGAGAGTGATTTGAGATTCAAGAGAAATCGATATTGAAAATCATTGTTTACAAATGGCGTTTAGGCGGCTTAACATGAATTACTCGAGATATGCTCGATTGTTCTGCCATAGTGACAGTTCAAATTATGGTCACTCAGATTCGTAGTTCGCGGATACAATGACGGGAGCCAATTTGAATCTTGTCACTTGGCGGAGCCAATCGAGCGAGCATTTCTCCAGTCGTTATGTTAAGGGCCTAAAAGCCATTTGTAAACAATGACTTCAAACCTTGACTTCTCACAGAATTACGAGAATCCCACAATATTTTGCATACCCAATGTGGTATAACTTAACATTCTCTCGCCAAATGCTGCTTTCATTTCACGAGAGTGATTTAAGATGCAAGAGAAACTCGATATTTAAAGTCATTGTTTACAAATCGAATTTAGGCCCTCAACATTAATTACTTGAGACATGCTCGATTGGCAATCCGCCAAGTGACAGTTCAAATTGTGGCTCCCGTCATTGTATCCGCCAGACTATGAATCTAGTGACTATAGTTCAAATTGGCTCCTGCAATCATTGTATCCGCCAGACTATGAGATGTAGTGACTATAAATTCTTCTGCGCTAAAGGACGCTTTCATGTGTCGGTCCTGGGGACGAGAAATTTACACGAAGATTTTGGGTAGCGTGTATCGAAGCGCTAGACACAAAAGCAAACATACAGGACTCATGACTCGAAATTTAAAAAAAATCTTGGACAGGTTTTATCTCAACATTTATCTTTCGTTTAGATTATTTTCGCAACTACGGAAGACTCATAGAAAGTGGATTCAGAAGGCTTGTGATATTATTATAAAATTGTCTGGATTTTCATTGTTGCATTTATTGGAATAAATTATAGCCTTATCACAGTTTAATTGAATTAATGTTTTTAAGTATCAAAGTACGTGTAATCCTAAACAAGAAGTGACATTCAAATTAAGAATGAAACTTCTTCTAGTTGGCTTTTGCAATAAACACTTAAAATATTAAAAACAAATACTTCATATTTTTAAAAGGACTACGACCTTTTGTAGGCAATAACTTCTCTCGATGTTTTTCAAGACTTGTCCACGTAAACGAAAAGCACGATGCCTGAAAAAAGGTATTAATGGCAATAGCTGTTTGCACGCGTATTCCAGCAAAGGCTGGATTTTATGGCTTGGCGGTTCTTATTCAATTTATAATATACATTACTATAATCTTGAGGATTCTGAAAGCAAGCAGTGCTAATTAAAAATACATAGCAATTTGGTCATATTCGTGAATAAATTCAAGCTCATGTTCATTTCTGCAAGCAGGTGCACTCGTCTCTATTTATCCGTGCGCAAAGTAAAAGGATGTTGGTTCAGAGAAGGCACGCTTCACTAGACACCCAACCATCGATAATGAAGTGCTTAGTCAGATAAAATGCTAATATTTGTTATTATGGTACCAAAGGCACATAATAAATACACATATAGCTAGATTGGCTTTAATTAACCTCAAGCAGAAAATAGTTCTTACAGAATTTTTAAATTACGAAACATGGCAGTTGAATGCCTCGCCATAAAGCTGATGTATTTTTTTCTTTAATTGATACGTCGTTTTAGTGCTACCTCGTAAGGCAAACATGCAGCGAAAATAATTTTGCTTTCATGGAAAACCTTTTAGTAATACTGTTGATTATTCCTGAACTGGAGCGTCGATCAAAATTTAGTGCATCCTTTAAGCACTAAGTACCTGTTTCGGTTTGTATGCCTTTTCTTTCATCAGTTCGTCTAGGTCTTCTTCTCGATAATAAACAACGAAGTCGACGGGTGACAGTCCTTCAAACACCGTACACACACTTGGTTTCAAGTTATAGAAGAAGAGCGGCTGATCACGTTTTGCAAAGTCTTGGGTAATACTTCCAATTACCATTGCAGCGGTATAGTCGGCTCCATAAACGTGTGAGCAATCTATTACAACTGGTAGTGATTGACGAATAGAATGCTTCGTAACCAAGTTTCTCACATAATCAACCGATGGGAAAATCAGGCAACGGTCTGGAGTGATGATCAGATACTCGGTACCAGCAGGACTCTGTGGATGAATGTTTGTAATGAAAATTATGTAAACTTGAAAGAGTATTCTGAAACTTACCGTTAATCGCTCAACATTAATCTTGGGCCTAGCGGCATGGTATAGAATGAATATTACATTAAGACCAACTCCTAGAAGAATTCCAATTTCCAATGGCAGAGCTAGACAGGCAATAAATGTACTCAATCCAGGAATCAAGTCACTCTCTAAAAATAGAAATTAAAGAAACGGTCAGGTTTTAAACTTTGTTATTCCAAATTATCGAGCCTCACTTTCGTTCGCCACATGGGTTTAACAACTTTCACTTCCACCATGAAGACCACTGCTGCTATAATAATCGCAGCGAGTGTCGCTTTGGAATGTACGAAAAGTATGGAGTGAAGAATAGAAGTGAAAGCACCACCAAGGCTCCGGTGTAGATGTTAGCTAGGGGTGTTCGAACACCAGAAGCATTGAATACGGCACCACGACTAAGCGCTCCAGTTCCTGGAAAACCTTGGACGAAAGAATTCGCAACATTGGCAACTCCAATGGCAAGCAGTTCTTGGGTTGCGTCAACCGGTTTGCCGTTAGCTGCATAGAAAGAAAATGAAACATGAAATTCAGCATCCGGGAAGAAATCTTGCGTTCTACTTACAGAATGCTTTACAAATAGCTATGTTTTCCATCAATGCGATCAAAGGCACCACAACAAGTCCCGATCCCAAACTGGAAACGACCTCGGCGAAGCTTTCTTCTCTACCATTAGAACTTTGATTGGCATTAAGTGAAAACGAAGGAACTTCAAATGATGGCAAGCCAGGGAGGAATATCGCCAATCAACTTGAATGGCGCTGAAACCGATGACTGGAACACGTATCCTATGGCACCACATACTACAACTAGAATGGCATTACGCGATGTTCCAATTAACCACATAAACTTATTAATAATTCGATGTTTCTTCGATTTAAGGTCATCTTCGTGGGGTCCAACTTTCAATCCTGCTACAATCTAAAATATAGACCGTTAGTTTTCATCCTTTCTTAGTGATAACAGTCAATAACATACTCTCATAATTAGCAGTACAGCAATGCAGGTGATTCCAAGAACCGTACCCATGCACGGATATTATGAATATCCTTGAAGATTGATTGCCAAATCTCCAGGAACGTAGTTCCTTTTGCCGTTATGCCTAAAACATCTTTAATTTGGGATGTTACGATGATAAGTGATACCGCAGACGTGAATCCAGATGACACAGGTCCAGATACAAAATCAACTAGAAATCCCAAGCCGAAGACACCCATGACCAGCTCAATTATTCCAGATAGAAAGCTTAGAATGATAGCTTTGGATACATTTCCACGCGCAGTTTGATAGGTGAGCAGCGCAGATATGGCGCTTGGCCCCATAGGTACATCTTTGCAACTACCGAGGAATATGTACACGATGCAGCCAAGAAAGGAACCATAAAGCCCGTACTGTGGAAGAGAAGAGTATAACATATAAATTACTACTGCCTTAAAACTTTCTAAACTGTTTGGAAACTTACCGCAGCGGGAAGCCCAGCAATACCGGAATAGGCAAGTGCTTGAGGAATCACAGTGAGCCCAACGGTTATTCCCGCCACAAGATCACCCACAGCATCCGTGCCGTTGTACCTGTTAAAAAAAAATGAAATGAAAGATAAGAATCAACCTCTTCTCATTAATTCAACCACAGTAGCACCGTAATTGGATTAATTATTTCACCAAACGCAATTATTCTAGCATTACTCACTTTGGTAACCACCGTAAAATAGGAACCCGTTTCAACAACATCTTTCTAGAGCATACGCTCCTAGCTTTGCGTTTAAACCATGGATATACATCATCTAAGCGGCTATCTGAGGAAATTTTCTGACCACTTGGTGACACTGAAATGAGAAAACAAAATAAAATTCATTAATTGCTTCGCATTAGTAACAAATGATGAAGTCCAGTTCAAAGTCTAAAACGAAAACTTAAAACTAAGTCTTAAAATATTGTAAGACACTGTTCATTTAAAATCCCTAGTAGCACGCTTGTTACAAAAATGTTGAGATAACTCAATGGTTTCATCACAATCAAGCTTATGCTACAACTTTCATTACTGTTGGGTGTTGCATGAAACAAAACATCATGAAGTATAAGCTAATCACAACCGTTTCAAGAGCTTGTGAATTAGTTGACTACGTCCGCCAGATTCCTCTTCAACATCATTATAGCATTTTTTTTATACCGTTAAATTGTATAAATAGAGCGGGGAAAGCGATTATATTACTTGAAATGTTAGTTGATTTACGTCCGAATTTAACTTCTTTTTTTCTAAGACATGTACATAAAGAGTGAGTCGATAACTAGTGCGACACTTTCAAATTGGGGCAACTTTTTTCTTGACCAAACTTGACCTAAATTAATCAAACTTTGCCCAACTTCCGTTGCAGAGTGTATTGTTTACACCCGCTCAGTTATGCAGTTGTCAGTGAGTTTCCGGTCGAGCTGGAAGGAAATCAACGAATCGATCGCGAAAGGATTTTGTTCACCCACATCCAAAATCCTGGGTTGTTACCTCTTACCTTGGAAAAACTGAATATACATCATTCGACCGTTTCATTCCACTACTCCAAGTATATGCAGGAGGTTGATACCCCGTTTGGCATTAAGACGTTTGGCATACGGATGTTTAGCCCATTGGACATTTGGCCGAATAGACGTTTGACCGAATGGACGTTTGGCCAAATGGAATTTCGCCGAGTGGACGTTTAGCCAAATGGACATTTTTCATAAAGATGTTTGGCTGAATCAGCGTTTGTCTGAATACAAAGTTGGGGGGCTATTTTACAATGCAGTGTTGTTGCTGTCGGCCTGCTTTTTTGTTTCTTCCAATCGATTTTTCTAGGAACTGTAGCGATTTAAACTATTATGTTATAAAAGCTTAACAATGGAAATGCGAAATCAAATCATTTCTTCATTTTTTATCTGATCCCAAGCAATCGCATTTAAAAAGTTGTTCAGATTTGTCTAATATTGAAGGGCTGGTGACTTGGTGTTCTTATATTCCTGCTTTATCAAGAAATTCAATGGTTCGAAGCCATTTAGCCATATATATTTTAATCTTTTGATTTCAAAAAACGTCTCAATAGTAAAATAATAAAAATGCAATTTTATGAAACCATAAAATAATCAAATATTAGTTTCTAATAAAATTTACCAGGCAATTCAAAATTTCGTCAAATTAAATGCAAGTTTCGTCAGTAAAACTCCAAAGAACTGCTCATGTTTGGAAGAAGGAAAAATATCACATAAGATTTTTATACCGGGCAAGCGCTTGAATCAAAAGTTCGCTTTCGGATACAGGAATATGCTTCGTTAAATATGCAGCGCTATATTTCGTTGATCAGTAAAACTCTAAAATACTGCACATGTTTGAAAGAAGGAACAATCCCGCAAAAGACTAATAAACCTACAAGCGCTAGATTCAGAAGTTTGCTTTCGGATACAGGGATATGTATCGTCATAAATTGCCCATGTGCAAAGAATCAAGAATTTAAAAAAATGGGTCCTTTCTTAGCTGAGTCGGTAAAGACGCAGCAACAAAGCACGCCATGCTGGAGGTGACTTGGTTCGATCCCCGGTATGGTCTAGGAATTTATCGTTAAGGAAAATTGCTCGACTCCCATAGACTAACTCTAAGACCAGTAGTCCTATACAAAAACGCTTTTTTTCTTGGCTCTGTCAGTACTAGCACATCGGACCCAAGCTCGGTCTCAAGCTTAATAATGCGCCCCTTATAATGAACTCTCACGAACACACTCTCAAATATTCTGTCAAAATAACACAGCAAAACAAAACAAAGACGCAAATATGTATAGTAAGGTGCTGGCTTCAAGGTGTATTTCGGACCAAGGGGTTCTACAACAATGAACCAATTTCAAATCGCTAGTTGCATATTGATTGTTATTTGAACTGGCACACAGTCATACTAATGCAAAAATGGTACCTGGCATCGAACAATTAATAACTCTGGAAGTGCATTTAGAATACTAAGTTGAGGGCAAGCAATAAGAAAATTGTGAAAACAATAAGCTTGAAATGCTAAATGAGAAGAAGAAACAAAGAATCAAAAGAAGGTATCTTTCGCAAGAACTGCATATTTCTTCAAGATTATTCGAAATAATGACCCATTCCGTCTAGTTTTTAAACATAACACATTATTCCACCTAGAATCTAAGATTTGAGTCTAAGGTTGTTTTAAAATATATTCATGCTTCTCATGTATAATTGTCACTGCCATAATTGGGTGATAAATAGCTGGACAATGCATACCATTGGTACTTCGCGTACCTGCAGGTATAAAATAGATCCTATTGCGATCCTTAGCCTCTTGTACAGTCACACCTCCCCGTGGTGCCGACTGGGGTATGAGTATCCATAGGAAAGATCGGGTAACCAACCCCGGTGGGACCTTGGTCATATGCTGACAGGGAAGGAGGGGCTGTCCTCTTCAAAGGGTGCAGTCTATCTGAGCGTCTGTTCTCCATGTTAGGGGCGGCTCATAACAGCGTCTGTTCTCCATGTTAGGAGCGGTTGATCATCGTCCTTGGCAGGGACGAATGACCTTAGTTGTTAAAGTCCCTCTCTAAAAATAACAACAACATCGTCCTTGTGCCAGCGTTGGACTCTAAACAGTGCTGTGCACGATGGTCCCCCGGCGAGACAGGGGGTTGGGGAAGGCCCAACAAGCCACCCTTAAAATATCAATGTTACAAATAATACAGAAGTTCGAATATCGATTTCTGGAAAAACTGACGCGGTTGATCAAAGCAACGATGGATCGAGTGATGTGTGTCGTCCGAGTATCAGGACGCTCTCGAGTCCCTTCGAATCTCGGAGAGGATTACGGCAAGGTGATGGATTGTCGTGTATGTTGTTTAATAGGGTGTGATTCGAAGAGCTGGGATAGACACGAGTGGCACGATCTTCAAGATGTCTGTCCAACTATTTGGCTTCGCCGACGACGTTGATATCGTAGCACGTAACTTTGAGACGATGGCGGAAACCTACCTAGTGGAGGACCAACGCGCCCTTGGAGTCTTTGAACGGAAGGTGCTGCGTACCATCTACGGTGGAGTGCAGATGGAAGACGGAACGTGGAGAAGGCATATGAACCACAAATTGCACCAGTTGCTCGGAGAACCTCCCATCGTACACAGCGCAAAAATCGGTCGACTACGATGGGCTGGGCATGTCGTAAGAATGTCGGACGACAGCCCTGTGAAAATGGTTCTCGAAAACGAACCGACAGGTACAAGAAGCAGAGGCGCACAACGAGCAAGGTGGATCGATCAAATAGAAGGCGACCTGCGGACCCTCCGCAGACAGCGAGGCTTCCTCTTTTTAGATCTAATGCGTTTGAAAATATTTTTTGTGGATTCTTATTTCCCTTTCTTTGCAATACATATATGCTGATAGAAAATTTTCGACCAAACATCCATTTGGCCAAACATCCATTCGGCCAAACATCCATTCGGTCAAACATCCATTCGGCCAAACATCCATTCGGCCAAACGTCCTTTCGACCAAACAGCCATATGCCAAACGTCCATTCGGCTAAACATTCCTTCGGCCAAGCATCCATATGCCAAACGTCCCACCCCCGAGCAGGAGTGGTATGCAGCTTATTCTGTGAAATTTGCACCGAAAGACATGAGCTCACCGAACTGTTCTGAACTTTGTCTGATCGAAAACTATTGAGCCATGATGAAGCGCGGACTTCGGAAGCCCAAAACCTCTTGTTGGAAATGATGAGGAAAAGGAAGAAAAAACCTGATAAAAGTGTACTGGAAACGATGGATCGAGGTCATCAATGGCAAATTTATTTAACCGACGTATATAAGCTACACTAAACTAATTTGGTTTCGTTTCGATAGTCATAGCCGGTGACCCATCAATCTTATGTGTCGCAATAAAGATTGGCTCACCCTTTACCCGCATACAGACGTTTAAGCCAGAACAAAATCAATCGATAACTTTGTGTAAACTTTCAAATTAAAATACGTTTGCAATCCCTCGCTCACGCCGCGCCGCGTAGTTCACTTAGTCGAGGCAGTCTAGGTGCCCACTGATGGAACAGAGTTGCGGAATCTTCTAGCATGCCAAAATATCATGCCGACCTTCGCCACTTGCCACATAATATTGACACGATGAATTGACGTTCAATGAGATGCACCACCGCTGCAACAAAACTGACATATTACCTTACGTGAAGACGGCCGCTAGTTGGTTATTGTTATTTGGCTATTTCGACACA
The DNA here is from genome assembly GCA_034211315.2 of Aedes japonicus. Classification (NCBI taxonomy): domain Eukaryota; kingdom Metazoa; phylum Arthropoda; class Insecta; order Diptera; family Culicidae; genus Aedes; species Aedes japonicus. The sequence goes on along the minus strand of JASCZW010006972.1, from coordinate 8,764 downwards.
AAATTTTCATTAGGGCCTAACTGACAAACGTAAACAATGGCTTCTTCCGTAAATTTCTCGTGGCACAAAAGCTACCCATGTAAGCCTCCAATTCTATCGGATAGGTGAACACTTCCTCTTCGAAATGATCGTGGTGGATTGATTAGGCGAGTTTTCAATAACGAGAAATTTAAGGAAGAAGCCATTGTTTACGTTTGTCAGTTAGGCCCTAATGAAAAATTTGTGTCGATTTCTTTTAAATTGGTTATGGATTTTTTACACAAGCTGAGACTCAACTCAACCTCCAATGGTTGTTCTTTAGTTGTACGTAAGATCAAAACTTAAAGATGATGGCTTTAGGGTCCTTACATCAATAAATCCGATATTAATTAATGAGCAGTTCAGTGATTTTGAACAGTTCAGTATTCATTGCAAATTTGATGAGCGTGCATTAATAACGCTCTTTTGGCGGTGTGTGTTCACAATCAATCTCCCACTGACCGGCAGTGCTTTTATGGAAGAAACTTGTCTGCAATTCTTCAGTAATTTATATGTGATCATTATGTGCAAACATTTTTAGCCCTGGAGATTGAAGTTGACAGCTCTATTGAGAATCCAACGACCTATTTCAAGAATGCCTGTTCATACACGTACATTCTGAGGTCATCTTCATATACAGTAAGCCCCCCATGAAAATCTTCACATATCAAATGGGTATGTGAAGAGTTTTCACACTTCCAGAATTATAAATGGACATTCTTGATCCTGGCGTATATATAGTTAAGGTATATTTTTGATAATATAAAACGACCCCACCAATGTTCCTTATCTGATGCTGGAAAGCTCATCTGGAGGGAGCGGGGCACCAAAAGAACAAAAAATACGAAAAAAAACTACCGACGCATAATCGCCTAAAAAAAACACGACCAACACACTAATATTCCATTCACAACGTCCTACGCAAAGCACTCGGAGAAACTATAATTTCACCATTTACTTTAGTTGAAAAAAGTAATAATTTTTAATTTTATTTCCGCGAAAACGACGCAGCACAGCAAAAGCAAAACACGTCATTTTCAAAGCACGGCTTGCTGCGATTCCACATAATTTGTTTAAGCACTAAATGTTGAACCAAAAGTATCATGTTTAATAAAAATCAATCTAAATCAAGCTTTAGACTGTTTAAAATGCTTTCCAGCAAGAACTTACATATGAATTCATTTGATCCGGTTAGACCACCATGGGGCTCTCCATTGGGTATTGTGATGTCAAGCGACGAACAGTTCATCCCTTCGTTGACATAGGATCCATCGATGCTGACGTGTGTTCTCATTTTGTTATGATAATCGTTGCTCCGAAATCGGTATCGTTGCCTGAAATAAAGTCCAAAATTGTATATCATTACTTCATGCTATGTATCTGTTTTAATACTATTGCTAAGAATTTTAATTTGAGAAAGTATTTTTTTAAGAGAATGTAAAACGTAATGGATCAGCAGGTTGTCTAGGATATATATGAATAAAAGTATAGGCAAACGGTAAAAGTATAGACAAAACATTGATTTATCGTGTTAAGTCACTTGTGTCCGCAACTGAGGGTTCTGAATGCACTTCCACAATTGTTGAATAGGAGCTTTCTAGGCTTGTAACTTTTGCACTATTATAATTGTCTGACAAACAAAATCATGGACAGCCGAGAAAGTTGTCAATCCAAAAATACGAATAAAACCGGATCGAAAACGGCCTCCCCTACGACCTGCTTCGTAGCTTTAGTTTTACCGACGGAGCTAAGGGAGGCTTCGTTTACTTTCTTCTTGGCCATACTTATCACATATTACCTGATAGTAGACTCCCATCTAAGTTATTCAAAACACAATTTCTCAATTAGTATTTCTGATATTAAAACATTTTTATTTTAAATTTCAATTATCTGAAGTAACATTATTGCGAAGCAATATCAGGCAAACTGAGATTTTTTCCCATTAAAATTAAATGAATCCCGGTACCAAGCTTCCTGCAGCATAGTCTGGTGTTTGAAATTTGATGAAACTTCGAATGAAACTTCGAAAACGAATGTCGGCCCATAGACAACCAAAATCGAATGAATGTAAAACTATCCAAAAAATTGACATATTGACACAGTGCATTTACTGTAAATTAAAATATTAAAATGAAAACCACATCAGAATAGATGTAATTTAACCAACTCTTCAAATTAGTGCAATTCTAATTGCCTTCTTGAGAAAAAAAAAACTTATGAAGGTATTTTCTTCATATAATATCAAATTAAAACAATCTGAATAGAACAATCTGAATAGAATGTCTTTATAACAAAACTGGACATATTATTCACTTTGCTGTGCCAATTCACTTGTGATTTTTTTATTCAGCTATTCACTCATTATACAAGCGCAGCATTCTGTACCACTATCACACAATATTTATTATTTGCACTACCTTATTAACACTTAAATCCTGCTAATTTCAGCACAATCCAACGACACGCGGTTCTCTTAGCACTTCACTGAAGCGGCAACGTTTCCATTCATAAGCCCGATTGATATAGTAGTGAGGAAAAAATGTCCTTCCGCGATCAAATAAATTCACCGCGTCAGCTTGATGGTGTGCTTCACGTGACTAAATTTCAAGTACTAAAACCAATTGTGAGGGATCGTCATCTTCACGTTTTTCATTCGACCGAGGGTAGCAAATGGTAATATGCCCCTCTACAATGCGCCGGAAGATGTACAAACGACACAAAACCAGTTAATCAGGCGTAGCTACACAAGAGAAAGAGAATGCAAAACAAACCATCACCGGCCGCCCCTAAGAAAGACACATCGCGGTTCGCCCAAACGACTTGATACATCTAGGAATTACTCGGAATTTCCAGATCATACTGCTTCAAGCTACCTCACTCGAGACCCAAACACGCATGAATGGTAGAATTTGATGCTTGGCGTAAACACAGCTGGCCACAAAATTTCCCAGATATCAAGGAACAGGTTCCTGAATGAATGACATGAATATGTGCGTCACTCTGATTACATACATATATGCCGTACGTCAACGCTTTGAATGGAACATCCATTTTTTTTTTTCAAGTTTTCAATTTACCTTGTGGGCGTGAGCTTGTGCAAAAAAAACATCATTAGCTAAAAGGACACAAAGCCGAAAAACAGCGTGCTAAAGAATACGGGCTATAAGAGTATAGAGTGTAAATGACGGTAGAAGTGACTTTCAAACACAGAAAATTCAATTTTGCGTAGCATCGATTACAAATTGTCAAGCAGTAAGGGAACGTCCATTAATTACGTCACGCAAAAATTGGCTTTTTTAACCCCCCCTCCCCCCCTTGTCACGTTTTTTGTATGGACCTCCACATTTTTTTGTATGGATCGTCACGTTTTCTCAAACCCCCCCTCCCCCCTAACTGCGTGACATAATTAATGGACCTTCCCTAATGGCAAAATTCTAAAACAAAAACATGTACAAATTCGATTACCCTATGAATTTGTGATGTTCATACCGAAATATAACGGTACTAGTGCCATTTTCAATGCCTACTCTTGGCATTTTGTAATGCGTCATTAGGGAAGGTCCATTAATTATGTGACGTCGAAGGGGGGGGGGGGTCTTGGGAAAACGTGATGATCTATACAAAAAAATGTGAAGGTCCATACCAGAAACGTGACAAGGGGGGGGGGGGGTGGTTATAAAAACTAACTTTTTTGCGTGGCGTAATTAATGGACGTTCCCTTATCAATAATGACAGCGTCAGGTTTTATTTAGAACTTGCTGAACCCAGCGTGAGCCTTGCTACGCATGCAACTAAATGAACAAAAATTTAATAGAACTGGCGCGTTTATAATTATTTTTTTCGGAATGAATTAGGTTAAAATATTTTTGTTTGTCAATGTGTGTAATTTCTGCAAAAAAAAACGGAGGTTTACGTTTTTAATTTAACCCTTGGACCGGTAGTTTCTACTGGTTTTCCTTTCTGTGTAGAAGCATTTCATAGACAAAACATTTATCTTCAAACTACGCCGTATCCTGTCAATTTGAACAAAATTCTTTTGTATTATTTTAGATAAAGTTCTTGTGCATAATGTATCATTGAGAGTAACTCAAGCACCCCCCATCCTTGACCAGGAAGGGGTTCAAACTTTTATCAGAACATGCCGCCTACCCGAGAAATACATATTTTGTGTTATAGTTGCATGGATAATTCTCATGTTTGGTTCAAATTGCTGTTTCTTCTGTTTGAGAGATCCCCCCGCCCCCCTCCAGAATAGAGGGATCTCGAAACACCTAAGATAAAAATTCTGCCTCCCAAAATTCCCATATGACAAATTTTGTTCCATTTTCTTGATTAGTTCTCGAATTATGCTGAAATTCGTTTTTTATTTTTATTAGAAACCCCCTTCCATACGGGGGAGGAGTCTCGATCCATCATGAGAATCTTGTCTGGCGCCAAAAACCCCTGCATAAACATTTTCGTAACAGTAGAGATAATTTTCATGTTTGGTTTAAATTTGTGTTTAATTTGTATGAGAGCCCCCCTCTTACATAGAGAGGAAGGGTTTTAAACCACCGTAGAAACATTTTTTGCCTTCATAAACCTCCACATGCCAAACATGGTTCCATTTGTTTCATTAATTCTCGAGTTATGCTGAAATTTGTGTTTCATTTGAATGGGAGCCCTCTCTTCCAGAGGGAGGGAACTATCATAAGATCCCTTCCAGACCCCGAAAACCCCTGCATAAAAATTTGAATAGCTGTAGTTCTCAGGTTTGGTTGAAATTCGTGTTTCATTTGTATGCGAGGCCCCCTTTCCAAAAAGAAGAGGGGTCTCAAACCACCATAAACACATGTTTGGCCTTCAAAAACTCGCCCATGCCAAATTTTGTTCCTTTTGTTAGATTAGTTCTCGAGTTCTGCAAAAAATCTGTTTCATTTCTTTGAAAGCAATCTCTTCTGATAGGGGTCTCAAATCACCATAGAAACATTTCTTACCTCTAAAGACCCCCACATGCCAAATTTGGTTTCATTTGCTTGATTAATTTTCCAGTTATGCAGACAATTTGTTTTCACTTGTATGGGAGCCTCCCTTTGTAGAGACGGGAGGGGTCTCAAACCACCATTAAAATATTTTTCGCCTTCAAAAACCTCCACATAACAAATTTGGTTCCATTTGCTAAATTAGCTCTCGAATTATGCAGAAATTTGTGTTTCATTTGTTTTGTTTGAGAGCCCACTCCTTCCTTCCAGAGAGGCAATGAAGTTTCATACCACCATCAAAACATTTTTAATTTTCGAAAACCTCCACATGCCAAATTTCATTCCATTTGCTTTGTATGGAAGCCCCCTCCCTTTAGGAAAAGGAAGGAGTCTCAAGTCACCTTAGAAATATGATTTACGTTCATAAACCTCCACTTGCTAAATTTGGTTCCATTTGCTTGATTTATTCTCGAGTTATGCAGAAATTTGTGTTTCATTCGTATGGGTGACCCCCCCCACCTTTCAGAAAGGAGAGGGGTCTCGGAGTCACCTATAAAACATTTCTTGCCTTCAAGAACCTCCACATGCCAAATTTGTTTCCATTTGCTTGATTATTTCTCGAGTTATGCAGAAACATGTATGAAAGGTCCCCTTTCTATATGCCACTGAAACATTTCTTTAGACAGATAGACAGACCGACATACATACATACATACATACAGGAACTGGATAGTCAAGAAAAAAATTAATATAGTTTGTGGCTCCGGAAGTACCAGCATATCGGTCCAGAGCTCAGTACCAAGCTTAATGAATCACAAAATAACACAGTGAATCAGAACAATGACCCAAGATAAAAATTCGGCTTCTAGCAATTTCCGCAAACTTGTTCAAAATAACTCTTTTAACTAGGAAAAATTATGAATAGGTATGGTTACCGTCACAATGATGCTCTAGATCATCCAAGCTGTCCTTGAGTTCTTGACGTTGTACATGAAAAGCGAGGTTTAGAGTATTTTGACCGTTCTTCTTAGCTGTAAAAACTACAAAGAAAATATTAACACCTTTTCATACATATTACAGTACGCATGATATTACATATTAGGAAGGTCCATTAATTATGTCACGCAGTAAGGGGGGAGGGGGGGGGGTGTTGGGAAAACGTGACGATCCATACAAAAAATATGAAGATCCATACAAAAAACGTGACAGGGGGGAGGTTATAAAAAGTCATTTTTTTGCGTGACGTAATTAATGGACGTTCCCTTACAGTTTTGCATGATCAACCAGGCGATTTTGAGCTGGAACATCATTTCACAATTATAGTCATATCACAGTATTTTCCTTGTTGATAATCAAGATCTGTATTCAAGGATAGTTTGGAGTACCGTAGGTAAATAATGTAACATGTCTATAATAGTGTTATGGTGTGCCGTAGAACTTTTTTTTCCCTTAATTATCGAGATTTTCAGCCCTGGGCTGGTTCATCTCCCGTCGTAGTCACTCAAATACCTTTTGGGTATTTTCGTAACTTGTCCGGGGGTGATATTCGAACTCATGACTTTGGCGTGAGAGGTATGGATGTTAACCACTACGCCGGGGGGGTCGCTCCCGGCTGTAGAACTATTTGAAGTCATAAGTACGGTGAATACATCGTAAATAGCCTTGTTACTTAGATCATCAAGATCTGTATTCAAGGTTAGTTTGGAGTAACGTAGGTATTTTAGAAACACTGTAATATGTTTATTACAGTATTATGATGTTCCATGGAGAATTTCCAACTAATAAGCACGGTCGAGACATCGTAAATCTCCTTATTGATCATGTAGAACATCCTTATTGATCATGTAGATCTGAACTCAAGGAATGTTTAAAAGGCCTAGAACAACTCAGAAAAACGTTTGTTGGCCAATTTTATCCCTTTAATGGTTTTATAACTTTTTCCATCATGTAGACCATAAATTATGTTGAAATATGATGTAAAAAAACCCGGTTGAATTAATGCCTATTTTAGGCACATCAATTATAATAACTCTTTTCCACCATTGCCATTCCAGCAAAGTAATAACTCTTTTCCACCGGCACTGATGGTGTAGTGGTAAGCGTAACCTCTACTTGGTACCCCAGTATGTCTGGGTTAGATCCCACCCAAGGCTGGTGAGATTTTTCTGAGGCAAAAAATGTCTGGTCACGTCATCCTTCCGAAGGGAAGCTAAGCCGTTGATCCCGGCTCATGTATGGATGAGTGCGATGAGGGTGGAGTTGCCTCCCTATTAGCAGCTATGAAGCTACACCCTGCTGGAGGTGGCTGTGTTCGATCCTCAGTCTGGGCTAAGAATTTTTCAGAAAGCAAATTTTCACGATTGACAAGGCATAGGGACTGTACTTGTTACACAATCCACTGAAAAAAAAATTGTCTGGGCATCAAAGATTCTCTCAATTATTTCTGATCACTATATTGTGAGAAAGAAAAAAGATAATTGTTAAAGAAATAAAAAGCTTTAAATACTAAAAAGAAGGACATTTTCGTCTTATTTTTACTAATATTATGATGTTTGAAAGTGGCAAGTCTCTACTCTTTCATTCATAAAATTTATATACTTTATAATTTTTTTCACGTTTAGACAATGGCTCAAATAAACATGCTTTTTGACGTATAACCTTTTCATGAATTTTTGCGTAAAACCTGTTTGTAAATGTTATGCGTGATTCCTGTTTTCAAGGAAAATGCCCATTTCAAAGTCAGTATTGACTTCTTAATTGAAACGTGTCGGTAGAGGCACGGAATCACTAATCCGATGACATCATTATCAGTCCGGTTGAACAGGTCTTTAGAGTTTTGACAATTTATCGACTTTCGACATACATACAAATTCATAGTTTGGGATTGGCAACATTAGTTCCCAATTAAAAAGTGTGAAAGTGTCCCTCGAACTAGCAAATGACAGCCAGCAAAACACTCGTTACAGCAGTTTTACAAGGTATGACGAAGAAGAAGAAAGCGCCATTACAAATAACAGACCACCTTCGCACTGACCTTATTTGTGGCTATTTTGAAAGCTATTGGTTCTTGTTTATCTCGCATTTAGCACTCCATTATAAGCATAAACTCATACGGAAAATCCGAAACATCCGCATGGTTGAATTTTATTTACACATTTTGTTAAATCATCAGAGGTGCTAAAACCTAAAATAGACAGCGCAAATTAAGACAACTAACGCCTTATTTGACCATCGTTTAGTAGCGTCTTTTGATTAATGGCGCTCTGAGCTTTTGACACGAACTGCGATATGTTTGTGTTTTTTTTACAATTGTTTTTTTTTCGCTAGTAACGTAGTAATCTGTTATCCGTTCTACAACATCTAAGAATGATACACTCACTTATAACATAAGTAGGGGCAGTTTCCAGCTTAAGACTTTATCTCAGAGATAACAATTTCTACTTGCTGGTAATCGACAACAAATCTAGGGTTTTTTTTTCATTAGGGCGAATCTGCAATTGAGAGATTCTCTCCGGGCTCGCTCTCTTTCATTCATAAACCAATAACCTTTACGTTTTTCATTCTACTATTTGTAGAGTATGCTAGCCAGCACTGTTGTGTTTCGATCTGTACTAAATAATGTCTCGTAAGTTTTACAATGGCGCTGTAATGAATGAAAGAGAGCGAGCCCGGAGAGAATCTCTCAATTGTAGATTCGCCCTAATGAAAAAAAAAAAACCCTAGCAATTTTCGCAAATCACAGACATTATTCGGGGTGTTTCTGCAAGCATCTGCAGCTTGTTCCA